>SNQJ01S0092591.1:1992-32440 GCA_010110895.2 Picea sitchensis | reverse complement strand
TCTCTATTGTGGGAGCCTTCTCCCACTTCATGGTGAGTCACCATACTATGCGTTGATAATTTCCCGCGGTTGATCTTCCGCTTGTGTGCAAAAGGAAAAACGTTGGTTGTTAGTCAATATTTATATTTATTTATAACCAGTACATAATTTATATTTTCACATGTACACACACACAATAGGGGTTTTTCATTCTTAACTTCGTCTTTTGATTAGGAAGGTTAAGACAGGGGAGTGGGGTTACTTTTTTAAGGAGTGTTTCGAACGGAGCTTCTACGCAACTCGTTCATGGGCCCATGCGGGCTGAGTGTTGTAACCATGCTCTGATACCAATTTGTCACATACCCACTAAGGAAAACAAAAAAAAATCGTCGAATTCTCGAGGATCAAAAATCCCCGAAATACCTACGGGGGTCTTAGCATAGGCTAGTTCCTTCCTTGTCCACTTCCATGTGATCGTGGTTCACGACCACAGGCCGAACAAGTATGGCGTTCTTTCGCTCTTTGCGACTCAGCACTACCAGAGCGTCGAGTCTTTCGACGCTACAAACCTCGACACGACAAAGCGTCGAACCCCAACAGGGCTAGCGAGTGGCAGGTTTCCCCCTTGGGGTCTTGTCCACATGACCCTGTCTCATGTCTACGTGCTTAAGCCAGCCAAGCGCTTATTGACTTTTTGCGATTCAGGGAAATGCGATGCATGACTTCCCTTTGACACTTTTCGCTACTCGCAACCTCGCAGGTTGAAGCGTCGAGCTCTCATGCTCTTCTTCTCTAAAATCTCGAGACACGAAATTCAACAATGGTTGACTTCCTCTTCGCACTTCTCGCAACTCGCAACCTCACGAGTTAGAGCGTTGAGCCTTCGTGCTCCTATCTCGGGAATCTCCGAGACGCGAGAATTCAACAGAGTGTTGACTCCTTTCCGGGGCACGCGTGCCCACCTGTCAATCACGCGGGCCCCACCTAATGGATGTCCATGTGTTCTCACGAGCCTCGGCTCTCGGCACTTCATGACTTCTACGGTCGAAACTGACCCCTTCCAACCTCTGAACCCTCGAACTCCCGATATACGATATCTCCACGGAGTTCTGATCCAACGATCCTTCCGTTCCTGGATCNCTCGCCACTTCGCACTTCGTGAGTTGGAGCACCCAACTCTTGCGCTCTCTTCTTGCGAAACCCTGAGATGTGAGATCTCGAACTCATACCTCTTCGGGACTGCACTGACCCTAACCGCCTTGCAACTCTGCAAGATCCAATAGCTATCGGTTGTTCGCCACTTCTATCTCAAAGTGTCTCCACCATCCATACAGCTTCTCCCATGGTTTCTTCTACGGCTTAACTCCCTCACAACTTAGTGCGATCCAATGGCTATCGACATTCCAGCACTTCTCCATGAAGTCTCTCTGTCGTCCGTTTCTGCTCTCTTCTACACGCGTCTGGACGTACTTTTTCGACGACCCAAATCTATTTCGCTCCAGCTGATCTAACGGCAGTTGTAGCTCCTCCTTGAACCTGTGCTTCTCTTCCTTCTCCCTGGAATATTTCTTAAGTATCAAAGGTCTCGACCTTTTCTTCTCCTCTGCGACCTTTGTAGCTAAGGCTCTGTGCACAAAATGGCACTATCCCTCCCGAGATTCTCTTCTCTGAAACCATGAAAGATTTCCTCGACCTCTGTGATTCCTACAGGGTCTGTGTACATGACAAGGTGTTGCATGTCCCCCTCAGATGGATGGCTGCGATTCTCTCGCGACTTCGCCACCAGCAAAGTCGAAAGACTTCCCTCTATGACTCTCGATATCTGAATCCCTGATATGGGTGATTTCGCGACACGTGTCCTCCCTCCAACGGATGGCTCAGGTTCTTTCACTATTTCAGGACTTCTGATGTCGAGTGCCCAGACTCCTGAACTCCCGAATGCCAAAATCCCGATACGAACTCCTTCTCGGGAATTTCGCTTCTGTTGTTCTTCGCGTGAGGTTTAAACCTCGTGCAACTCTCGACAGATCCAACATCTGTCGGTTGTTTAGACCAAGATTTGACGGCTCAGACCTGTCTCTCCATTTCATCGTTCCTAAGTTGCTTGGACACGAATCCACGGTCCAAATTCTTTCACGGACCTTGGGGATCTACGATCCTGGTTTCTTCACTACTCGCAAAGATAAAGGAAAAAGTGTTAAGGCATTTAACTCCCTCGTTTATTCCTTCAATCTAAGGGTCATGAATAACCGCAGATCTTCCGACAGGATCTCATCCATTGATCGATACTTATTCTTCGAATCCTCAAGGGATTCTGCGACTTCTGTGCCTCTGCAGAGTCTTTGCACACAAAGTGCTACCTCTTCTGAGATTTTCAAAAAGGGTGTCTCTATGGGGAGGTTTATCCAAGGTATCACCTAAGATGGATAAGGGTATAGATTTCCCAAGAAACGGCTTGAATTCTGAATTGATTCAATGTGTGTATATACATATAAATCTATTTATAAACATAAGCCACATGTGGCCCTTCCATTATAAGCATGCAACCACCATTTCTGAATCAAAACACTACACAGGAAGTCTTATACTCAAACCATTCATAAAAATGCACAGACTAAGAGCATATATGTCAGCATATAAATTTCATGATGCAAGATGTAAAACACTTATCAGAAATAACACCAGAAGTGAGTGCAACTGCTGAGAGGGGTGTTCATTTCCACCCAACCGTAGGCTCAGCGATTCCGATGGGATTTACCACTAGCCACCCCCGAGCTGAGACCACGATGCTACGAGACTGTGTCTCTGTTTTCCAGTGACCAAGAATGAGGGTTACTCTCCCCCTTCTTTGCTATCACTCACTCTGTCTTTTCTAGAGTTCTCTTCCTCCCCTCGCGTCTGCCCCCTTCTCGCTTCTCCTTCACGCCTTTTTCCTCTTGCGAGGTTATGTGTGGCGCAATTTCCCTCGCACTGGTCAGGCCTGATGGATCTGCGGATGGGCGGTTCAACCCCCCCCATCCCTCATTACTCGTGAGGATCCATTTACCTACCAATTATGGCGAGTCATTTAATTCGGGGCAAGCGAGCCGCTCTTGGTTCTCCATGCCAATGAAGTCCAAATACGGTATTGGTTTCGGTGGAAGTTAACACCACCTTTCCAGGTGCCTTCCACCACCTTTCTTCAGCCATCATGGTCTCTTTTTCAGCATATCCCCTCTCAGCAATCCTGCAATATATATATATATATATATACATATACATAATATTATTCACATTTTTGGGTTTGCCACAGTTCTTGGCCAATATAGTTATTTTTACAAACTGGGGGAAACAGGGTGTTACAAGTGTCATATAAGAAAACATGATGAAAGCTGGTTATGGCATAGGAGACTTGGAAATCTAAACTTTGACTACTTAATCAAGCTCAAAAATCTCGAGGCAGTAAAATATATTCCAAGAATATCAAAGCCACAAGACTCTGTGTGTAAACCCTGCCAAGTAGAAAAGCTAACTAGGACTCAGTTTAAATCCAAGAGATCTACTTCAATAGAGAAACCACTCCAATTAATTCATATGTATTTATGTGGGCCATCAAGACAGGAAGGCACAGGGAAGGAAAACTACTTTATGTTGATCATTGACGATTACTCTAGACTTACTTGGGTTTCTTTTCTCAATGAAAAAGTTGAAGCATTTGAGAAATTTAAAATATTTAAGGCTGTAACTAAGAATTAAACAGGTAATAGGTTAAAGGCAGTAAGATCAGACAGAGGGGGAGAATTTATGTCAAGTGATTTTCAAGAATTCTGTGATAAAAATGGGATCAAGAGAGAATACACAATCACAAGAACTCCACAACAAAATGGAGTAGTTGAGATGCAAAACAAAACCGTGCAGCAAATGGCCAGGTCAATGATGAATGAGAAGAACATTGGTCAAACCCACTAGATAGAAGAAATACACACAGCAGTCCATGTTCTTAACAAATCCCACCTCAGGCCACACAGTGACAAGACACCTTATGAAATATGGTATGGAAGACCTGCTTCAATCAAACACTTCAAAGTCTTTGGGAGTAAGTGCTACATAAAAAATAATAGTGAGAACCTTGGCAAGTATGATGACAGGTTTGATGAAGGCATCTTCTTAGGGTATGCTACAAACAGTAAAGGATACAGATGCTATAATAAGAGGCTGCATAAATTGGTTGACTGTATTGACATAAAAGTTGATGAAGGAAATCCAGTAAGAGAGGTGAACAATATTGAATCAAGAACAGAGGATATAGATGAAGTTGAATATGAACAGGTCCGAGAATCATAACAAGAAGACTCTCAGTCAGATGAAGATGCAAATACTCAAGCAAACTCAAATCAACAGACAGCATCAAATTCTTCCTCCAGAATTACTCAAAAGAATCATCATGTAAGTTAGATAATTGGTGAAAAAGACAAAGGTGTACAAACTAGGAGAAGGATAATCAAAAACACTGAGCAATCACATATATCCTTCATATCCATGGTGGAACCCAAGAACTTCAATGAGGCCAGTAAAGACATAAATTGGTTAAAATCAATGAATGAGGAAGTGGACCAGATTGAAAAGAATGACAATTGGGAACTCGTTCCTAAGCCAACAGATAAAAATTTAATAGGATCAAAATGGGTCTACAAAAATAAGATGAATGAGCACAGAAATATTGTAAGAAATAAAGCTAGATTGGTCTGCAAAGGATATGCTCAAATAGAAGGACTGGACTTTGATGAAACATTTGCGCTTGTCGCAAGATTAGAATCTATTAGAATGTTTATTGCGTATGCTTGTCATAAGAAGTTTAAAGTCTATCAAATGGATGTCAAGTCATCTTTTCTAAATGGAGATCTAAAAGAAGAAGTCTATATGGAGCAACCAAAGAGGTTTCAACTGTCAGATAACCCTGACTTTGTCTACAAGCTGAAGAAAGCCTTATATGGGTTGAAACAAGCTCCTCATGCTTGGTATCACAAACTGGATACATATCTTCAGGACAAAGGATTCAAGATAGGAACAATTGACAGCAATCTATATATCAAAACAAAAGGTAATGATTTGTTCATTGTGTTGGTATATGTATATGACATCATCTTCGGTAGTAATAATGATTCAATGGTAAAATGGTTTTCTTCTACCATGCAGTCTAAATTTGAAATGTCTATGATAGGGGAACTGTCATTTTTTCTTGGTCTACAAATTACTCAGAAGTCTGAAGGAATATTTCTTTCTCAAGAAAAATATCTAAGAGAAATGTTGAAAAGGTTTCAAATGGAAGATTTTAAACCTATGAGCACACCTATGGCCACTAGATGTAAGTTAAGCAAGGATGATGACTCACCTAATGTTGATCAGAGTTCATATAGGTCTATGATAAGAAGCCTATTATATATCACAGCATCCCGTCCAAACATAATGCATGTTTTTGCACTGGTAGGAAGGTATCAGGCCGCACCTAAACAGAGTCATTTTTTAGTTGTCAAAAGAATATTCAGATACTTGAAATGAACAATGGACTATGGCCTATGGTATCCTAGGAATCAGAATTTTCAACTATCAGTCTATTCAGATGTTGATTGGGCTAACTGCGTAGATGAAAGGAAAAGCACGAGTGGAGGTGCATTCTTCTTAGGAGATTCCCTTGTATCATGGTTGAGCAAGAAGCAAGGTTCCATTTCCTTATCAACTACAGAAGCTTAATACATTGTAGTTGCCACTTGTTGTACCCAAGTGTTGTGGATGATTCAGACACTTGCAGACTTGGAGGTGAATTATACTGCACCAATCCCAATCCATTGTGATAATACCAGTGCAATTAGAGTGTCAAAGAATCATGTATTTCTCTCCAATACCAGGCATATACCCATCAATTATCACTTCTTGAGGGAACAGGTAACCAACTATGTGGTTTTTTTGCATTACATCCCATATAAAGATCAGATTGCTAATATTTTCACTAAACAACTTGCACAAGCTCAATTTGAGTATCTACGCCAGTAGTTGGGCGTGACCCTATTATCAAGTTAAGCGAGTTCATCCTATCAAGGGGAGTTTATGTTGGTCGAATATCTGATACCTCTGAAAAATACTACAACAACTCAGGGGAAGCAGGTTTTCTTTGACATTGATGTCAAAGGGGGAGAAAAGGAGAGATCATGATGCTACAGATGGAGATCTCAGTAGGACAGTGCAGTCGATCAGGGCTGCCATCAATGCCAAAGGGAGAGATTGTTGGCATGTTTACAAATAGAAGGAAGAGTATGCTTTTCATTGATGGAAAGAACAGCAATGATGATGCAATGTCGATGGCAAACAAGATGGCAAGAATAGCAGCGATGTTGACAGGTTTACAGGCAGAGTGTGCATGGCAAGAACAACAATGAAGACATAGAAGAGAAACTCGATAAGCTTAGGAGGAATAGTGTGAGTGTGCATCGATGGAAAATAGGCAAGGAGCAAACAGTATGCAAGAACAGCAAAGCTCAAAAGAGATAGCGCATTGCGCTTTCCAGAAGTACAGCCGAGGTCCAAGAGAAGGACTCACAGAAGGTTCAAAGGTCGAGGCCTTTAACACTTAGTCATTCTTCCAGGTTGGGAGGAAGCGTAATCTCATAAGGAGGAGCGATAGTGGTCGTTGAATCAGAATCCAGTGACTAGAGGAAGCACAGATGAGGAGATCAGATCTCAGCCATTAGATTTGAGTGCGTAGAGCAACAAATGTTGGATCCTAAGGAAAGTGCACGAGACAAGTTCTGAAGTCATCGAAACCGTCCATCGTCGGAGAAGACACGTGGCGAAAGATCAGCATTTTGCTGACTGAAAGGTCAAAGGCAGAAGGTTCTCTAACCACTCGAACTTGTGATATGTGAGGTAGCGAAATGATCCTAGCCGTTGGAACCAGAGGACACGGGGCGAGCAATTAGAATTTCGTTGACTCGCAAACTGGAGAAGTCAAAGGTGCGAGTTATGGGAACCCACGATACGCAAGGTCACAAAACAATCCTAGTTGTTGGATCCAGAGGACACGTGGCAAGCGATTGGAATTTTGCTAACTCGTAAACTGGAAAAGTCAAAGGTGCAAGTTAGTGTATGTACACGGGCAGCTAGTGTATGTACCCGGTCAGTAATGGTGCAGCTAGCGTACATACGCAGGCTATAGTGGTGCAGCTAGCATATGTACGCGGGCAGTAATGGTGTAGCTAGCGTACATACACGGGCAGTAATGGTGCAGGGCACATACATCTTCAAAAATAGTGTTTTTAAGAAGAGTTTCTCAGTGATGGCTTGGAAAAAATAGCAAGTAAGAGAGTCAGATGCCAGGTATGCATGTATGGTGCAATTTAGGGTTATAACAAATGGCCTCCATACTTGCAAGATCTATATTGAGCTCCCCTCCACCAATCACATACCCAAAATACACCAATGATTTTTTAGCAAACTCACATTTCTTGAGGTTAGCCAGTAGATGGTGCTTTTTCAAAGTCCCTAACATGTGCATGAGATGTGATATGTGCTCCTCCCAGGGACAGCTATAAACCAATATATCATATAAATACACTACAACAAACTAATCTAAATATGAGCATAATACATCATTCATCAATATCATAAATGTAGTTGATGATTTACATAAACCAAATAGCATGACCAACCATTCATACAAACCTTTCTTTGTCTTGAAGGCAGTCTTCATGGTTTCTTCTTCTTTGACACATACTTAGTGTTATCTCGATTTGAGATCCAACCTAGTGAAGTAGTTCGCATGCTATAACTGGTCTAACAAATCATCGATCCTCGACCGAGGGTATTGATTCTTGAGTGTAACCGTGTTCAAAGATTTGTAGTTGATACACATTCGCCAACTCCCATCCTTCTTGGGTACTATGATAATAGGTGACCCACAGGATGAGGTTCTTGGTTGAATAACTCCCTACTCCATCAACTACTGCAACTATTTCTTCACTTCGTCTGCTTCTAGAATAGACTGCCTATACAACCCAAGAATTGGTAATGGGGAGTCAGGAAAAATTTGTATATCATGCTCCACTTCCCTCTTATGTGGCAGTCCTTTACGCTCCTGGAACACTCCTATGTGTACCTGCAACAACTCCTCCGACTATTTTTTTTTAGTACATCCTTCTAGGGATGCCTTTCCTCTTATCAATTCATCACCTGAATGATTCTCTCATAAGAAAAGAAAAACATACTTCTTACTTTAACTAATCAACTTTTCGTCTTGGTTGGCACTTAGCAATGAGATATTTGATATACCTTTATGTGCATTCATGAAGAAAGACTTATCATCCTTGATCAAGCAGCATTAGTTTTCTCTCTTCATGAAGATTGCATCCCTCATATACTTGTAGGGTCTTCCAAACACTACTTCACACACGTCAAGGGGTACTACATCTAACTCCACTTCATTAATAAAATATGCACTTACAAAAAAATTGATCTTACATTGTTTCGTGAATGTGATCTCTACATCCTTGTTTACCCAACCCAATGGATATGGGCTAGGATAATCATGAACCTTCAATCCAAGTTTTTTGACTATATCAGCTGCTATGAGATTGGCCTATGAACCGGAATCGAATAGAAATTCTACCTTGGTCTTCTTGACTTGGATCTTGATGTGGAAGAGTTTTTTCATATCCTTCTCTTCCTTGTGATGAAGGCTACTTATATTCACCTCCTTCTACATTAAAGTGTAGGCAATCTTCTCATCCACATATGAACCTCTTTCTACCTTATTTCTTGAATCCATGGCTAGAAGGCTCTTCTTCTTGGAATTTTTCAAACGATTCTTAGGGTTCATCTCTAGATGTAGCTTCCAACACTTTTCTTTAGTGTAACCATTGATATTGCAATGGTTATAGTGGTTACGTGGATATTTTCAATGATGTGCAATGGTTGTCTTCTTCTTGTGTTTCCCTTTCCACTTTTTCTTCGCCTCCTTGGAAGCATCTTGGTGCTCTTTTTGTTTGTAACCACTTGGTTGTCCTTTTGTGTGGCCTATATTTTACAAATATATTGTGCTTGCACATAGGCCTCATAAACTATCCTAGGATTGAAGAGCATTACTTGTTTTTGTAAATGACTGTGTAGACACCCAAATACTTGAGAAGTACATTTAGGTTCTTGGGAGAGATACCCAACAAAATAGCCATCTTTTTTAATTCAGCGGTATACTCCTACACACTCTGCCCTTTCCTTTTCCTAAAGTAATGCCAACGGGTCCATTGAAACTATACATACCCAATATGGTAGAATTGGGACTTAATGAGGGTTTTGAAATCCTCCCACTTAGTTACAAGGGAACCACCATCTAGCCTAAGTGTCTCCATGTGTATTTCCCACCAAGTTAATGCATGGCCCTCTAATTTCAGTCACAAACAAAACCTTTTTCTCCTTATTTGTATTGTGAACATTGAAATAGACCTCTAATTATTGCAACCAATTATTCAATTGTACGGCATTGATATCACCTTGGTATGGCTTGATATCCACTTTCACTTCCATTTTAAATAAATATTTTGAATGGGTAATGACATTGGAACTTCGTTTCTCTTTCTCAAGCTCTTTCCTAAACTCATTTTCTGGGTCTTCACCATCTCTTGATTTCCCCTCTGATATGATCTCTGAGTTATAACCTCCGAACTCTATGAATAGTTCAATATTGTTTGTTAGAGCTACCATGAGGAGGGTCATGTTGTGAGAGATATCATCAACTTTCTCTTCCATCCTTGCAAATATGTCCTATGTTGGATCTCGAGATTTGTTGTAAATAGACTCTTCCACCATGGCTAGGGTTATGCGACTTTATTCTTAAGTTGATTCTTGGATCCTACAACTTTCCACAAATACCCCAAAGAAAAATATTGTGATACCAATATGATATGTAGACTACCATGGTGATCCATGTGGATATCAATAGCCACCCACCTATTCCAACTAGCTCAAAATGGTCTTCTGGCAACTTACTATTTTTAGCAGTTTTTTGGTTCCTAAACTTTTGTGGCCATTTTGAGGACCTAAATGAAGTTTTTTCGGGATAGAGCACCTCAATGGTATCTAAAGGCTCTAATTTTCCCCCCAAAATTAATCTCCTCAACAATACCTTTCCAACGAGCTATCCTACGCCCCAAAGTTACACTCCTGGGAAGTTGATACACTAAACTACCCAAAACGAGGTCCACAAAATTGTTGGCTTTTCATCTTCCGGGGTTAGGGTTTTGGATTTATATATGAAAAAATGGACTTTGGAGCCTCATTGTAAAATCATCTTCTTGCAAATGTGAGTAGTCGTCACATCTCTTCTCATAAATAAGTTGTCACCATTCTAGCGAGTCTTTCACTCTGTATTTCTACAATTTTGTAAATTTCGCTCATTAATAGAAATTGTGTATTAATGTATCTTTGGGTTTATGGTTACATCTCTGATATATTTATGTTATATTATTAGATATCTGAGATCTCTCTATACATTTCTTTATTATATCTTTGCTCTCATTTTGTGCTAAAAATAATCTGGATTAGTGGTATCGGAGCAGGTTGCTCTTGATCATTTTTTTCAGTGCATGTCCCCGACGAGGTATGAGTATAGAAAGTTGGGTCTCGAGCTTGTCTCTCTTAAGGATAATCACTCTCACATACCCAAAAAACCTTCCATGGAAGAAGAAAACAAAAATGACAGATCAAATGATTCTATTAATCTGTTGCTTGAGCAAGCTCTCATGCGACAGAGGGACGAAATGATGGAGAATTTTTCCCACATCCTTCAATGTTTGTTGATAACAATCAATGCATATTCATCAAGCGGGCACTTTGGAGGCACCTCGCCTTTCAAGGTACAAGTTAATTTTGATATTCTCGTATTTGAAGGATAGATAGATGCAGATGCCCTAGAAAAATGGTTAAATCTGCTAGAAGGTTATCTCTTTGTTCACAAGTTTTTCGACAGGGAAAAGATCACCTTCGCACTCCTTAAGTCTCTCCTCCATGTCAAACATTGGTGGGAAACTTACTGGGAGAAAATTTCCACAATGGAGTCTATAATATATGGGTCTAAGCCCACTAGGGACTTTTTTGTGGATGTGTTCAAGGAAAAATATTACCATGTTGGTAACTATGGCGACCAGTACATGAGATGGACCATGCTACGTCGAGAGAGGGGCCAATCAATGTCGGAGTTCACCAATACCTTCCATACCTTGCACACCAAGTTGGGTATCAAATATTATGAGTGGAATTTGGTTCTAAAATATCATGGGGCTCTACACAGATACATCCAAACTGAAATGAAGTTTCTGGACATCTCATCGATGGGAGATGCCTATTGATATATTGTCAAAATTGAGCAGAAATTTAGGCACTAGAAAAAATGGGATTTCGGGTCTGTAAATCTGCAACAATCGAAGTATGATAAAGACTACCCTAACAAACAGCCTCCTGAAAACTAGTCCAAGCCACAGGAAAAGAAGTGTCATGGGAAGACGAAGAGAGACACTAGAAAGTGGTGTGATTTTGATAAAAACCCCTAGCACAACACTGATGATTTTCGCTCAAAACAATCATTAGTGGTCGAGATCAAAGACAAGGAGCCAAACCCTGATTTGGAATCTGATTCATAAAATACTGACAGAATACATATCATCGACGCAAACCCCACTTCTACTGTCGCGACCGCAATAATTCACCAAAAGAACCAACAGATCCTGAGGAGGGGGAGTGCCTTTTTCATTCACATATGTGGGTGAAGGGGACCCCACTACATTTTATTGTTGATAGCAGAATCCAGAAGAACCTCATCTCAGCAGAGGTTGTCAAACAGTTGTGAATGTTGACGACACCACACCCGCAGCCATACAACATCGGGTTTCACATTATTCATACCGAATCTCAAAAGTATTTTCTCCACATACTTCTATTTTGATAAACACAATTTACCATATTTCTTGTCTCTATGTATCTCCATGCATAAGATTTGTTTTGTGGCTCTTAAATCCTTCATATCAAATGTCCTAGCTAACTGAGCCTTTAATCTATTGATTTTGACCATACTTTTGCTTGCAACAAGCATATAGTCAACATATAACACCAAAATACTGAATATGTCATTTTCCAACCTTTTAAAGTAAACACAATGATCATATTCACTTCTTGTAAAATTTTGTCTCACTGTGAAGGAATAAAACTTCTTGTACCTTTGTCTGGGAGACTGCCTCAAGCCATACAATGACTTCTTGAGTTTGTAAACAAACATCTTATTGTGATCCCAAACAAACCATTATGGTTGTTCCATATATATATCATCATCCAAATCTCCATGTAGAAATGTTGCTTTAACATCGAGCTGCTCTAACTCAAGATCAAGTAAAGCAACTAGTTCTAACACAACACGAATTGAAACAAGTTTCACAACTAGTGAAAAGATTTCATGAAAATCAATACCTTCCTTTTGAGAATACCCTTTTGCTACCAGTCTTTCTTTCTACCTTTCAACTTTATCATCAGCACCCTTTTTTAGTTTATAGACCCACTTGCAACCAGCAACCTTCTTGTCCTTTGGAAGTTCTACTAGGTCCCATGTTTTATTCCTCTCTAAGGCATCCATTTCTTCTTTCATAGCTTCTTTCCATTTGACACTTTCATATACCTTCATTGCTTCCTAATAACAACTAGGTTCTCCATCATTAGAAATGAAAGACACATATGAAACATAATTGACATACCTTGTAGGAGGGTTCTTGACCCATGTAGATCTCCTTAGAGATGGTTGAGGCATATCCACAGTTTCCTAGATATTTTCTGCATCTTCATCTTCTTCTTCTGGAACTTCTTCATGCTCCTCCTTTTTTAAGATGACTGAGTCTCCAACTGAATTTGTTGAAATTGCGGTACATGTTCTTGTCTCACTTCAACATCTACCAAGTCTAATTTTATGAGTGGGGATTCATCAAATACTACATCTCTACTTCTGATGAGTTTGTGGGAAGTAGTATCCCACAATATGTACCCCTTAACTCTATCACCATAACCAACAAAGACATATTTCTTTGATCTAGGATCTAACTTAGAACATTGATCTTTAGAAATAAGAGCATAAACATAACAAGCAAATATTCTTATATTTGAATAATCACATGAATGACCTATCCACACCTCTTATGGAATCTTACAGTTTATTGCATGTTGATAGTGACTGATTTATATGATAGCATGTTGTAAGAACTGCTTTGGCCCACAATTCCTGCTGCAACTTGGCATTATTGAGCATACCCCTTGCTCTCTCTAGAAGAGTCATACACATGTGTTCAACAACGCCATTTTACTAAGGAGTATAAACTTTAGTCTTATGTCTTTTGATCCCAGCTTCCTTGCAACAACTTTTAAATTCCACTCATGTCAACTCACCTCCATTATATGTTCTTAAACACGTTATTGACCTATCAATGCTCTTTTCAACCAAAGTTCTCAATTGCTTAAAAGTATTAAATACACCAGCTTTTCTTTTAAGTAAATAGATCCACACCTTTCTAGAGTAATCATCTATAAATGTCACAAAAAATAAAGATCCTCCTAAAGAAACTATAGGGGATGGTCCCCAAACATCTGAATGAATGTAATCAAGGATACCTTTTCTTATATGTCTTCATGTTTTAAACTTTTGTCTACATTGTTTTCTAAAAACACAATACTTGCAGAAATTCAAATTCAGAAACTTTAAACTTAGCAATGATTTACGATCAACCAGTACCTTAAGCCCTTTATTTCTCATATGACCCAAACGTTTATGCCATAAACAAGTATAATCGCTTGCACCTTCAAATGCTACCACTGCTTGATTCATTTCAGTCCTTCCTGCAAGCTGATAAATGTTCTCGATCCTATTTGCCTTCATGACTACTAAGATTCCTTTGGACACCTCCAGTACTCCACCTTGATTTGTACACTTATAACCAGCAGAATCTAGAACTCTCAAAGATATCAAGTTCTTTCTAAGTTTGGATACATTCCTTGCATCTGTTAACATTCTTGCAGTACCATCATACATTTTAATATGGATTCTACCAACCCCAACAATTTTACAAGAAAAAACATTTCCCATAAAAACAACACCATCGTCAATAGATTTGTAAGTTGAGAACCAATTTCTATGAAACACATGTGGTTTGACGCACTAGAATATAACAACAATGTTGATGTTGATGTGAAACATCACAAGTAAACAATACCTCATCAACCATACATGAACCTGAACATGAACCTGAACTTGTTTCAGTTGAATTAGCTTCATTTTCTTCCTTTATGGAGTCCTCTTTGGATGATTTCTATCTTTTCCAACAATCCTTCTTGAGATGCCTAGATTTTCCACAGAACCAATATGTTTGCTTACCCTTCTTGCCTTTTGACTTAGATCTTGATGTACCTCTCTAATCTTTCCCTCTTTCTATAGATCGACCTATGACCACCATTGCTTCTATTGTTGAGGTTTCTTTACTGGATCTTCTCCTCATTTCCTCAGACAAAAGAGCTCCCACAACAATATCATAATCAATGGCATCTGTTGTGGTAAACCACATAGATGTGACTAAATTATCCCAAGACTCAGGCAATGAACACAATAGTGTAATTGTATTGTCCTCGTCTTCGTATTTTACTTCCATACTAGATAATTGACAAATCATAGTATTGAAAACATTAAATGATCAGCAATATGTGTACCTTCTTTCATCTACAAGCTATACAACTGACTCTTCACGAATATTTTGTTCATTAAGGACTTTGTCATATAAAGACTTTCCATATTACTCCATAAGCTTGTTGTTGTTTCCTCTCCTATGATGTTAAACAAAAATTCATCTGCCAAACACAGACGAATGGTACTGAGAGCTCTTGAATCCAGATCATTCAAGTCCTCGTCTGACATACTTGTTGGTCTATTTGACTTGCTTGCCAATGTCTTTTGCAATCCTTATTTCACAAGTAGATCCCGCATCTTGAGATTTCATAGCTGAAGGTTATTTTTCCAGTTGAATTTCTCTACCTCACACTTCAATCTCTATACTTTTTCCATTAGCACAAACCCTCAAACGCTCAAATTCCCAAATCATTGCTTATAAAACTCGGCTTTATAAAATAGAGGAACAATATATATTTATGGGTTCAAACCCCAAAATAAAATATTAATTAAAAGGTTTTAAAGAAAAAACCACATGTTTCATATGTATTCTTTTAATAAAAAAATATCCACCTCACCTTTTATTAAATCATCCTCCACCCATTTAATATAAAGTCAATTCTCTTCTCCTAATTTTAGAGGACGTCACAAAAAGTTATATGACTCGCGTTACATCATAATTTAATATACCTTTTATTTTAAAAATAAAAGTGTCTACCGTCCACTCACTCAATAAAGGCAATCCTTTATGTGCATAATGAAAGAAAACATCATGTTCATATCTCTTTGAATGGGTAACGCTCCTTCCAAAGTATGCAGGGTGTGTTAGTTCAATGGGTAACGCTCCTTCCAAAGTATACAGGGCACATCACTCCTACTTGAGAATTTATCGCTCCTCTCGACACGTTATGGGCGCATTACTCCTAGAAATAGAGTATGTCTTAAGTTTTGGACAAAGTAACGCTCGCCCAACACAGCGTAGGGAGGGTTAGGGAAAAAAATAATGCCCCCTTGCAAATAATTTGCCCTGGAAAATAGATTAAGATATTTCGGTGCTCAGATCAAATTTCCACGCACAGATATCTCACCCAATGGCTCTCTTGAGCTCACGTAAATCTGCTCAACTCGGCTCACCTTCTCTGATACCACTTGTTTGGAAGAAGAAGCATAAACTCGACAAGATTAATGACAAGCAAAAATTGAGAACAACAATCACATAATGAACACAGTGTTTACGTGGAAAAAATATTTTAAGGGAAAAACCACGGGGCAATGATAATCGATATTCTTATTATCCAAGGGAGAATTATAGCAGCCAAACACACACTCGCAACCATCCTCTCACTCTCTTCCCACACACTGCGCTACACTACATTGCTTGCCCGTACCTCTACGAGTATGCTAGATATGTAGGATCTGTTAGACGGTTAAACAAACTAGTTACAACCCGATCCACCAGTTACACAAATTGATCATCGTAGTGTGCATGCATGCACATTCCATTTTTAACTGATATGGTGTGCATGCATCCGCATGGGAAATTAGTTGGTAGTTTCAATAGTTGGTTGTGCCATTATATCGACATTTCCATATGCTCTGACTCGTCCAATAATCATTTTTTCCTACAATTTATCAGAACATGTGTATTATTCTTCTCATTCATCACAAGGACAGAAAATATGACCAGTGTCGGACTCCTCTTCATTTATTTCCTTGCCACAACCCTTAACCACGCAAATAAGAACATGAAAATCCAATACCAAGACATCCATCACAGTTGATTCATAGATTTAACATGAAACCCAACAAAATAATGGTTAATATTGATAGTTGATTCATAGACTTAACATGAAATCCAACAAAATCATGGCCAATATCGATAGTTGATTCATAGACTTAACATGAAATCCAACAATATCATGGCCAATATTAAAGTGAATAATATGGAATGTCCTTGATAAGCTCACTTGCATGGTGGTGTCACAATGAAATAAAATGTCAATGCTTTTGATGTGGTAGTTGGCACTGGAAATTTCCAATGTATAGGATTCTTCAACTATTCTATACCAGTGGTTAAATTTGACGGGTAAATGCTTATTTTTTCCCTTTTTCAATCATCAAATACTAGTCATTTTAAAATATACCCATCAGTAATGACATCCACTTAATTTTTAAAATTGTCATTCAAATTGACGAGAAAGTTTAAAATTTTCATGTACCATATATATGACTTGGAATGTTTGGGGGTTTTTTTCGTATTGTGTGTAAGCTCATCTTCATCCCATGATTTCCAATGTATCATGTACATTATGCAAATTAGAACTTACATCTATTTTCCAGTAAGTCTTCCTCGAATTCACTTGATCCTATGATTAAAATTTATATCGTCTCTCGTTAACCCTTTGTTCATCAAATCAACGATGTGATCTTCAAGCTTAATTTCACTTACATGTGCCTTGATTGAATGTGCAAGTATGTGAGTGGCTTGTATTTGATTGCACACTAGCAAGTCGATAATCCAAATACTTAGAGCATTGATTCAATCCAGTAGGTATTGAGACGGTGAAATAAAGAAACTACTTTTGACATTGATTCACTGTTGTTGAAGTGCATCTTTCAAGTGGCATAAAGGTAGAGGATATAATCCAATAGGTTTAATATCTCTCAATGCTCTTCACTTATTATTTCTGGAGCAACCCCCTCCCAAGTAATATATGGTCGAGTGCATAGAAGCTCTCTTCTCATTTCGAGCCATAATGATGCAATCAATAAAAGATCGGAACCTAGGGATTATAAATTATTATTCCCACTGCACAAATTCACAGACTACACCCACAGTGGGTGTTTGGGCAGGCTGGGAAAATCCCATCTTCGTCGCATCTGCAATCCCATAGGCTGAAAACTGAATGTTGAGAAGAAAAGATCTAGACTCAAGAATATCGTCTGGCGCCTGCATGTAACAACCCAAACTTGTTTTCAAACTAAAATAGGTAAGGTTCTTGGATATTTGGTATAAAATTGGAATTGCACAATGCTTTTTTAAATGAGCATTGTGATGGTTTTGTTGAAATTGTGATTGTATGAAGATCTTGGAAATTGTGACCATTTAAAAGCATATTATATGAGTCAACTTAATTTGTCTTTTCTTTTGGAGTCAACATAATATTTAAATGACGGTCAAAAATAAATATAAAACGTCATGCAAAGGACAGTTTTGAAAAGAAACCCATCATAAAAAATTTACTTGATGGGTAGGAGTGCATGTAAAATTTATATCCTGGTCAATACCATCAATACCGTCGCCATATATTTGTTTTTTGCTTTCAATATCAATACCATCACCATATATTTGTTTTAAATATACATAATATTGTTATTTAAGTTTTCTATAGATAAATTGTATATAAAATTTTGAAACTTCTCGCATCTATACCCTATGCCAATGCCATTTGAATAGCAATCTACTTCTTACTGATGCCTATTGAATAGCAATCTACTTCTTACCAATGCTTATTGAATAGAAATATACTTCTTACCAATGCCTACTGAATAGCAATCTACTTCTTACACACAGTGTCATATAACAAAGATTCAATTCATATTTAACAAATTGTCATGTCAAATTTCACAAAGTGTCATTTCAGCACTAAACTTGTTAATGATAAGTAGCATAATTCGACAGGCATTCAAGAATGGCATTGCCTTTGAATAAGAAAGATAGTCCCCTCCTTGTCAAAGCACCTACCCTTTTCCAAATTCTTGGTTCATTAACTATTTGGCATGTGTAGAAAAATAATTGTGATCTTTACACTGCACTTCAATATAAACCAACAAAAATTGTAGCTCATTGTTTGGCAAGTTTTGATGCTTGATAAAGAAATATATGGTGTGGACCTTTGGATTACTTGTCTATTAACAATAATGATAATGATCTAATTTTAAGGTTAAATTAAAGCCAGATATCAATTTGGTGTATGAGACCCTTTGTTTGTGGGACAAGGGACCTCCTCCAAGCAACGATTTGACCATCAAAATCTACATAAATATATATACACTGATTTGAACATGTAACCTCCTAGAATAACCTCATTAGATTTAATGACCAACCAAAGTTGTATCTCAAACTTGGACTAACAATCTATATTGTGATCAAACAATCACACCTAAAAAACATTTTTGAGTGTACATCTTGTTTAGCAAACCTCCTCAGCATTTAGCTTAGATTTGAATCAGCCATCCATGCGTTGATATAATTAATGACTCAAGTCAATTGCACAAGCTCATTCATGTTTAGTTTTAAACTTGTCATATGTCTCTGCAATGGTAAACCACTTAGCACGTGGTAACCTTGGAGTCGAATTAGAGTTGCTAAGGTGGATTTAAAAAACCGCTAGAATGCCCTCCACAATGGTTTTAGGTACATGCTCGGCATTGGTGATAAGACATGATAGCATGAATCTTTTTAGGATGAAGGTTAGACTTGAACCTTGGTGTTCCACATGAGTTTTCCTTGTGATTTTTTATTCCAATAGTGTGCTTAGGTCGTGGGTGAATTAAGAAAATAAAAATGTTTATCAAAGGTATATGGAATATATATATATTTAGTTTCAATGATTATGAATCCAAAAAAACATATGTGTATGTACTTATTTTTATTTATACTATTGTAAGATATCTAGATAATAATTTCACTTTTGAATTTTGTGAATAGTTCGGAGGGTGAAAAATAAAGGATTCAATTATTTGAATTTTGTGAATAGTTTGGAGGTTGCAAAATAAAGGGTTCAATTATTTGAATGGATATATGATGTATTTTAGGACTTTAGTTGTGTGGATGAGGAATTTTGATAAAAACGCATATGAAGCAAAAGATAAAGAGAACTCAAATGAGCAACATTTTTTTGTATTAGAATAACTAAACAAAAAGGGTGTAAGAAATCATTGTCACCCATTTTCTTTCGTCACATGCCTTCTTTAAACTTTATTTTTGTTCTATCCTAGACAGATTGATCATAATCATGCGATCAACCCAAAACACCAAAACTTTGTGAATGAATATTTGGAGTTACAACATCTAGCTCTTACTTGGGGATGATGCTTCCCTATGAGGCATCGAGAACTACAGATCAAGTGCCTTCTCTATCTTTCCAACGAAGTCATTCCTTTCCAATAACCAATGTCCTCATTGTCCATATCTAGATGAAATTATCGACTGCAAAACCATAAAAAAAAATTGAAATTCCTAGCTTATACTCAACACCACGTTTATTTATATACAAGCCTATCTACCTTAACAAATGAAGGCAATATGATTAGTTTAAATCATATTTCCAATGGAACCAAGATAGCATTTTATTAATGGAATGAACCTCGAGCATTCATTTGGTTAAGAAAGGAAGCAATTAGATGGATCACTATGACACAAAAAGGAAAGGCGATGCATACTTACAGACCAAGAATATTGTCTTCATGAGTTCAAAGAAACGTGTGGCCTTAACCAGGATAGAATCCAACCAAGATTCAACAAGGTCATTATAAACATGAAAGAAAGGGATTTGATTGCAACCAACAAGGACAAGAAATTTTCCTCTTTCTCAAAATGGCTTACTTGTCTTTGTATGATAGTAATTTTTTCTTCTTTATTACTGACATTGATGGCTTCTACTTGTGATTCAAACAGGTAAAGAGGAAAATGAAGTATGTTTCCTTCAATGCATTCAAGTTATTCATCTGATCTTTTTCCATCAATATTTTCACCACATACTACAACAACATACATTAGTTCCCTACTAAAAAATTTAGTCAATGCAGATTCGAAAATATTCTCTTTCTCTTGAGGTCAATAAAACAATCCCTCTTGTATCCATCTTGAACAAGTCCTTGAACAATAATTTCTTCAGACTTATTTTGGCATGCAACCTCTTCACTGAATAGTTCAAATTCCAACTTCCTGAATTACAAAGAAGTATTGCAAATCATCTTTGAATTTTTCTTGCATATTCACATAAGGATTTCCCTAGAAGAGACCACCTTGAAAATCAACAACACAGTCTTCATCATAATCATAGATATAATATTTTTCCCTTTCATCCATGCTAGATGGGATATGGAATATCATCTTTCTTGTGGTAGGAACCATTCCTTCATAATCAAACATTAAATTTGCGTCTTGAGGAAAATGTTTTGTTGTTGTATCACTTCCACTACCCAATTCAAGCTACCATTCAATGTTATGGGCTAATGATTTCATGGGGACGTTATTTTTCATGGAAGGGCTCTAAAATTTGAGAGGTGAGACAAGAGTTAACTAGTTATACTTGAATTTTTCCACTCAAGCAATCAAGGCTCACATCGTTTTGGTAAACTCATCTATCCCAAGCTTTTGAGAGTTAGGGGCAATTGTATCCATAGAATTTATGATTATATCTTTCACTTATTCCTTCCATTCATTTACTATATTATCATTTGCTTGAATCTTAAGAACTTTTCTTGGGGCCAACATATTTCCTTCTTATTCCATAGCATCAATGAACATCTAGTCCATAGTAGGAGATCTCATTCCCTAGGGAAGAAAATGAAATCAAATCCATGTGTTTCTACATAGGCAACCTTATGATGTAGGCCTATAACCCTAAGCTTGTTTTATCCTGAATTTCTTCAATGGTTAATCAAAACCATATATCTAATTCCTCATAGCCATGTTCTTTAAGAGACAAAAGATGCAGGGTTTACACGGGTCTTGCTTCAATCTCTTTCATTAGAAATGCTTCTAGTATACAACCATTACTAGAACTATATGCATACTACAGAGACTTGATAGCACTGCAGGAATACCATCTAGGTACATGAATATTTAATAATTGCATAAATCTAAATGCATTGCAGGAATTTAAGAGTTGTTACCAGAAAAGTTTTGGTACTACTGAAATTTCTAATATACTTATTCTACTCTCTGCTTAGTATAGGTCTTGAACATTATACCCGTACCCTCATCATACCTGCGGCCTCAATGTTCCTGGGCATTTTCTTCTCACTCGATTTCAGCATGAGTTCACACTTCTTACATTTCTTATATATCCAATGCATCCACTTAGCAATTAAATCACAAACCTTGGCACCCACAATCAATGAAGATCGATTAGTTTGTGCACACTCATATTCATAAGCTCATACTCAGGATCTATTGACTGCTCACTCAAAAATGGCCTTCGATTCTCCAGGTATCGAAACTTCTTGCAACATCCTCCAACATAGCTTCAAATCTTCCTCACAACCCTTTAATCAACAACTTGCAAATCTGTGGGTGATTTTGACTCATACAGAGTTTGTTTCAGGACTCAACATGCCATTCCAAAGAGTGTTTGACCTCTGGTATATTGAATTTATAAATAATGATGGTCGTTTTCCAACATCAACTCTCAATCTCATGGATTGATCGTGCTTTGGTCAAGACCCATTACTAACATTTACATAGATATTGCCCATCTCAACATTGCATTTCACAGTTGGACTAACCACACGTAGGAACCTAGATTCCCTTCAACAATCTATATTTCAATAATGCAATACAATGAACTACTTTGACCTTTATGCCATCAACACATTCTGCAATAACTTCCTAAATCAATTCCACAATTGATTCTCCTCAAGAGGACTCTACTCGATTCCTTCATAACTGGAATCTTATACACAAAGATTCTACCCAGTTCTCTTCCCCTTGGTGAAACCAATCATTTTTCCCTCTTCTTTCCTCAACAATCCATCAAATATAGATGGCTCTACAACTAGGGTTCTACAAATCTAAATCAACTGATTAAATTAATCATTCATCAAAATCCAACATGCACCTAGGTACATAAACACAACACACAAAAGTGATGAATCTTCTTCTCATTAATAAAATGCAACTATACATACTCAATAACCCTAGTCTAGTCTTATATGGCCTGATTCGATATTCCATGGCCATATCTATACTGAACTCTAAAAAAAAAACCCTTTCTATCCCGTAGACTTACAATACATAAATAACATAATCTTCTCCAACTTAAAAACTAATTCCTACAAATCTGGAACTGTTTCTAAATAAAGACCCTAATCCTTATCCTTAATAAATGACTCCATCGAATAATTTCAACAAATAAGGATTTAGTTGCACTAATCTAGCATTCTACTAACACCTCACCAAATTAACTCAATGACTCATCGCCTCATTGACATCTCAGCATTTTGCACAACTTTCTAATCCTATGCTTGGAAGCTATGGATATTTACATAATTTTACAATGATTTTACAATCCAACCCCTCATTGGGAAAACATCAAGACCTTATGGTCTGATCAAACTCTAGAACTTTTAACAAGAGAAGGATGCTCCTACATCAGACACCCATGGAAGAAAGAAATATGACCTCCTAGTCATAATCTCTTGATGACTTGGAACCTCCAGGATCCCAAACTTTATATTGTATATGATCATTCATTTCATGATATTGTTGTCCATTAGCTTTATTGCATCCTTCCTTTATTGATGTTTTTAGTCTCCCAGGCTTTCATACTTTGCTCTGCAATGCTCCACTCAGCTTACCTTCACAATCTTTTATGGCCAAGCAATTTACATAGTTGATCGTCCGATTCACCTTTTTGTAATCTCTTTTTTTCTTTACTTTCATCATGAGTTCCCTCAACTCACTGATCTCTTTGTCCAACTTTGATTGCTACTGGAACATACTTTTTTGTTGCATTACAACAAATTTACAGTGGTCCACTTCACCACTATTACACTCAACTTCCTTCATTTCAGCAATAACATGTTGCATGAAATTATCTTTACCTTCAACCTCCTCTCACTCATCTTCAAGCTGGTAGTTGCTTTCTTCTGCCACCTCTTCATCCTTAATGTCTTTTAAGACATTCCCCTCTTTAATATTTTTTTGTTGTTCCTGGATTTCAACTTCATCTTTAAGAGACAATTTGTAGTATATTTCTTTGTTCACAACATCATATTCATCAACACTTCCCTCTGTACCTGCAAACACATCATTAGTTTGAAAACTAGAGTATATCCTTGTCCCTACTAATGCTTGAGACACTCTCTTGTTGTCTAGCACTGGTGAACACTCTTCTTCACTGGTTGCAATCCCACTTTCACATTCAGGTTCCTTTATCAAATATTCCAACAACTCAATCTCTCTTTGACATCTTACAAGCATTTCATCACAGTGTTGATCATTGTCCTTTGCATTTCTTTATTCTTTTACAATAGCTCTCAGTAGTCGTCCTTCATCATCCTTCTGACTATCTCCAATATCCAATTATGCCATGTTAATTTCTATAATAGGCTTTTCTTTAATGTGAGACAAATTTGTTTCATCTCCCTCTACAACACACTCTTCATATTGACTACCTTCCTTCCCAATAGCCTTCAATAATTGTACTTTATCTTCCTTTTGGCCGCCTATAAAAACCAAATTTTCCCTAGTTTTATCAATAACAGGTTCTCTAATATGAGACATAACTGCCCCATCCTCTCTAACAATATGTTGATCTTGCTCTACTCCCATGCTATAAAAAGCATGTACTCTTTACTTTTCATGGCGGTGTTCAGTAACCACCTTTCTTCCTTTATCACAACTTTATGGTGATGTCCTTCTCCAATACCTTAAAGAGACATTCCTTCACTTTCATTTCTTGCAACATAATTTTGATTATGCTCTTCCTTAATCTTGATGACAACTATGGAAGGTTTCCCATCTCCATGAAAACCTGCAAAATCACACACTTTGTCAGTTCTAAAACCATAAGGATCTATGGCCTCATTTGATGCCTCAATCATCAAATCTCCTTGTTGATCTTCATTTCTTGTACACTCTATGAGACTCTCAACTAGTCTCCTATCAGTATCATCGTCACTTTCTCCAAGGAAAAATCCTTGTTCAAGTTCACAAATGTGAACTTATTCTCCTATTATCAACTCTAATTTAAACTCAGCTTCTTTGAATTCTTCATTCTTCAACCAAGCCAATGACCTATGTCTTTTCTTCTGTTGCAAATCATTCCATTGCACTTTCCTCTTACCAAATTTCCATCCAAAACATGGATATTCATCGCTCCTTTCTAACAACTCCATCAACTTACTAAGTTCTTCCTTAATCTCAGTAATTTCTTTGTCAAACTCCTTTTGACATACTCCCTTTATGCCATTTACTTTGACATCTTCTTTCACTTCACTGTGACTTTTCTTTGAACCCCTTGCATGACTATTGATAGTCATCTTCTCTTCTATGAGTTTCCTTAAACTCATTGTGAACTGCACTCTTAGCCTCTCCAGCAGCAAGTCTCTTTCACCTCGTCATAAAACACCTCACCAAACTTTCTCTAAGTCTTTCCTTTTGGCATTTCACTAGTTCCCTTTCTCATAACCTCTTGAGATTTCAATGCTCTTCCTAGCCTCTTTCTTGTAGTAACCTAATTCTTGAGAACCTCAATGTTCCCTCTCTTTTCCAATCTACTATTGGAAACAACTACAACACTCTCTTGTTGTGGGTTCCTTTGTCACAATTTTTCAACAAAGATTTTCCTCTTCTCCTTATTGCAATTCGAATTGTAATCTAGCTTTTGTTGTTACCTTCATCCAACATAAACATACCTTTATCAAATTTGAAATCAAAATATAAACACACTTACCATTCTCTCAAGCATGCTTCACTGCTTTGTAACTTTGACCAAATTGTCTTCTTGTCTAAAATTCTCTATTGCATCCTCTACAAGTTCTTTGCTTGTCTACCTCTTTTATTGTCCAACATCTAATAACTCTAGACCTTCACAGTTCTAACCAACTCACTGTTGGAACTACAACAATGTGTTTGTAACTATCCCTTTGCAACATCTTCTTGTTCTTCTCAAAGAACCTGTCTGCTCTAATACAAATTGTCGCGGGCCTATAACCCTAATCCTACTATATCCTGAATTTCTTCAATGGTTAATCAAAACCATATATCTAATTCCTCATAGCCATGTTCTAAGAGACAAAAGATTCAGGGTTTACATAGGTCCTTCTTCAATCTCTCTCATTAGCAGTGCTTCTAGTATACAACCATTACCAGAACTATATGCATGTTGCAAAGACTTAATAGTGTTGCAGGAATACCATCTAGGTACAAGAATATTTAATAATTGCATAAATCTAAATGTGTTGCATGAGTTTAAGAGTTGTTACCAAAATCATTCTGGTACTACCGAAATTTCTAATATGCTTACTCTGATCTTTGCTTAGTACAGGTCTTGAACACTATACCCATACCCTCATCAAACCTGCGCTCAATGTTCCTGGGTGTTTTCTTCTCACTCGATTTCAACATGAGTTCACACTTCTTACATTTCTTCTATATCCAATGCATCCACTTAGTAATTAAATCACAAATCTCTGGACCCACAATCACTGAAGATCAATTAGTTTGTGCACACTCAACTTCATAAGCTCCTACTCGAGATCTATTGACTACTCACTCATAAATGGCCATTGATTCTCCAGGTATCGAAACTTCTTGCAACGTCCTCCAACATAGCTTCAAATATTCCTCACAACCCTTTAATCAATAGCTTGCCAATATGTGGGTGATTTCAACTCATACAAAGTTTGTTTCAAGACTCAACACGCCATTCTAAAGAGTGTTTGACCTCCAGTATCTTGAATTTATAAATAATGATGGTTGTTTTCCAACACTGACTCTTAATCTCATGGATTGGCCATGCTTTGGTCAAGACCCATTACTAACATTTACATAGATATCACACATCTCAACATTGCATTTCACAGTTGGACTAACCATGCATAGGAACCTCGATTCCCTTCAACAATCTATATTTCAATAATGCAATACAACAAACTTCTATGGCCTTTATGTCATCAACACATTTTGCAATAACTTCCTGAATCAATTCCACAATCGATTCTCCTCAAGAGGACTCTATTTCTAAGCCCTAAATAGTGGCACATTACCCCTTAATTGAGGAATATTACAATAGTATTGTTATCTTATTTATGTCGGCTTGGGTCCATTAGTTGTAATTGTACCTCCTAGTCTCCTATATATACCAAGGAGACCTTTTCATTTGGACTCATCTTGTATTTGTGAAGTCATATAATGTAAAAGGAGGTTTCCCCATTGAACAGGATTATTATCTACATTTCTCTCTTTGTCAAGGCGTTGAGTGCTTATTCTGAGGTTTTTATGCTATTTTTATATTTGGATCCTAACATTTGGTATCAGGCTCAAGGTCTTGGGATTTCGTTGTTGCATCTGAGACACCTTAGAATTTGTGTTGTAACTTTTTTTTTGGGATGTTTCAAATGGAACACCTTAGGGGATATTTATTAGATGGATCAAAGTACTTGTGGTTAAAATATTAGCTTTTGGGGCTTTATACTTTCGGAGATATAGCCTGTGGAAGATCGGGTTCCTGAATCATCCTGAATTTTATCATCGCAGAATTTTCACTATAACTATTTTTTTGTGATGCTTCAGACCATGAAACTTGGAGGATATTCATAATAATTATCAAAGTATCTATTGTAAAAATTTCAGCTTCTGGATCATCCAAATTTTGGAGATACACCCTATGTAAGATAGGGTAGCTGACTAGTCCTATGAACTAGTCTCAAACAGGCATTCCAGGTAAAATAGTGATATATTATTCAGTGAGTATCCAATTTAAGTGAGACTAGTTGCATAGGATATTGGACAGTCTTTCGTAATTCTAGTGCAAGTTTCATAATAAGATATCATATATTGTGCGCTTGGCACACTTTACAAGTACGCTCTCGTAGAAAGGCCAAAAATACACAAAGCGTGGGGAAGTCACCATAACTTCCACTTAGCACATCCAATTTTGAGAATACATGTGGCATTGTAGAGAGGACATATCAGAGAACTACAGAACAAAATTTCATACCTAAAAGGGTTGAAATTGTAAATATACAAACAGAAGAAAGGTCAGGTAGCAAAACAACCTCCAAACCAAGGTTTAAAAGGTGCGTTTTTTTTTTGTTTTTGGAAATTTGCATATCTTTTGACTAGAAGATCCAATTGGGGTGATTCAAAAAGTAGAATAAAGTGGGATAAATTGAGTATTACATAAATTTGAGATAAACTTAGGGATTTTTTTAGGTACAGACGTGTTCTGGCATCTCTAAACGTAGGAGTTGTCGTTACTAGTCAATTCTACAACCTTGGGACTATGTGGTTCTTCCACGTACCTAGAGTATATCGAAATGCCCCTTTCGAATGGTTGCACATTTGATAGAACTAATAGGTATTTGAGCTCCCATGTACCTAGTGTATATCAAGAGAGCCCCTAGAATCTTGAGACTTACCAAGTAAACCTTTTGGTCATCTTGTTGTTATAGTACACCAAGAACATCACTCGGGGAGATCACTCTCTAGTACCTGGATAGTCAGATAATATGGCTAAGGTCATGGTCAAGCCTCCTTAGTTAGTGCCCTGAGATATTGCGTTGAGTACTATTGTTGGACTCCGTGTTGATGATTGCATCTATGTGAGACATTCTCCACGGCACAAACCTGAGAGAGAGCCCATGAGAGGGGTGTGTGGTTCCTATCTAAGACGGAGCTAGAATGTAGAGATGACCTCCTCCTTATAGAGAGTTGATAAGAACTCCATATGATTCTCTTGTGTAACGCAGTGAGAAAGAAGATCTGCAGAGTTGGACGTGCATGTGGTTGAGCATAAGGTGAACGTGTGAAATCCCAAAGTGTTGGGTGCATCGTCATGAGAACAGAAATGAAGATGATGTATTATCCTCCTCTGAGCAGAGAGTTGATGAGAAACTCCAGATGAATCTCCTATGTAATGCAGTGGGAAAGAAGATCTGATGAGTGGACGTTCCTATGACAAGCACAGGTGAACGTGATCATGGTGGTTGAGCACAAGTGAAGAAGTGGTTCTTCTGTGTAATGCAATGAGCCAGCAATATGGAAATCCCTATGAATGTGCCCCTAGTGGATGAGAACTAGTGGTTGTATAAGATCCCTTGTTATATTGTTCAAGAATCATACCTACCTATAACCCTAATTGTAATGTAAAGGGTACAAGTCGGCCCCACCTTAATGTGATTGATAATTAATGAAAAAGATAATTAATATGGTTAATATTAATTATATTATGAGATAGAGATGTTGGCCATGTTGTGCCAATAGACACTTATGTTGATAGGTTCAGTCTAATATAAGTNTGTAATCTCTTGTGTAATGCAGTGGGAAAGAAGATCTGATGAGTGGACATTCCTATGACGAGCACAAGTGAACGTGATCATGGTGGTTGAGCACAAGTGAAGAAGCGGTTCTTCTGTGTAATGCAGTGAGCCAGCGATATGGAAATCCCTATGAATGTGCCCCGAGTGGATGAGAACTAGTGGTTGTATAAGATTCCTTGTTATATTGTTCAAGAATCAGACCTACCTATAACCCTAATTGTAATGTAAAGGGTACAGGTCGGCCCCACCTTAATGTGATTGATAATTAATGCAAAAGATAATTAATATGGTTAATATTAATTATATTATGAGATAGAGAGGTTGGCCATGTTGTGCCAATAGACACTTATGTTGACAGGTTCAGTCTAGTATAAGTAAAGGTAAATTCCCCATTGAGGAATCATATCTTTTGTGTGAGTTTGGAAATTTCAGCAAGTACACCTTCTTGGGAAAAGTGCACACCTCTCTTGGGCGCTAGTCCTCTAGGGTTTGCAAGCACCATATTGTGTGTTAGGTTTTCTTGGTGGTGAAGGTATTTCTCTTGAAGAATATAGCAAAGGATTTGGTTGGGTTTTCTTCCCTTGTTAAGAAGGGTTTCCCAGGATACTTCTTGTGTACTTGTGCATGGGGTTTCTTCTTATGACCTTGGTTGTTGCAAATTGTTTATGGTTTAAGCAAAATGCTAAGATGAAATGAAATTTTTTCTTAATCCTTGCTTATTGAAAAATTCAACATGGTATCAGAGCATAGGTCTTGAAGAACCCATTGTACAAGCTACAATATTTTACCAGTCTTCTCTCCTCTTTTGCCGAATTGTACGACCCTCCTAAGGTTCCTAGAAATTCCATATGACCCTCTTCTTTTGGGTGTTTCAGCCCTTACAACTTGGACGTTGAGGAAAATTTTGGCATAGGAGAGTACGACCTTCTCCAGCACACCTCCAAAGACTCTCAGAGTGAAATTACAAGCATTTTGAAAATGTGTCCCTAGGGTTTCACAATTTTCTACAGATTTATGTTTTTAGGGTTTCTGCAACTCTTTGAAGAAGCCTTCAAGATTACATGTGTTCTTCTAACTTTCAAGGCTTATTTTTAGAATTCATAAGCCCAACGAAACCTAAGGTTGCTAGCCTAGACCAGTCGTTAGGTTTTCTAGCCCAGTTAACAAGGGTTTGTGAAGAACCTAAAAATATGACGAACAAAACTATGATGGAAGATAAGCCTGATGGATCAAGCAACTTCAAGTTCCTAGAAGACAAGACTTCAAAAGAAAACTTATTGTGGGTGATACAATAAAAAAAAGGTTTACCAGAGACAACTATTGATGAATGGAAGGAAGACAACGACAAGACAAGGAAGCCAATCATCTACACAAGCTCTTACATTGAAGGGCCAGCTTCAAAGTAACAAGATGACAAAAGGTTACACCATGAATACCTTCTTCATGAAAGATCTCAGAGGACAGAGATCAACCAGGTGCCAT
>SNQJ01S0092590.1:0-27316 GCA_010110895.2 Picea sitchensis | reverse complement strand
CGTATCAAGAGTCTCGGGCCCTTTAAAGGCAGGGTTTCCACTCTTGTGACACGCCTGACAGAAATAGTAACCCTAACACCTTGGACTCTTCCCTCTGTGTTCTTACTGTGTGCCCCTAGAATGTCTTATTGTTGTGTTGTGTGCCTTCAATTTTTCCTTTTCATGGTTGCGTCTTGTTGGTTGTCCAGGGCGTCGTACAGTTAGGTGTGTTGATACTTCTACACGCGCGCACACACTTAAAGAAAATAAAAATAAAAATTGCACCTGTCACTAGAATGGTGGTCGTAACGAGGCGGTTCTTTACAGATGGAGAATGAAAAAAGCATGCATCAGATCCAATATATTTTTCAAAAGGGGCACCTCATACCCAACTCCTCCCCTTGTGGAAGCACAATTGTATTTGTGAAGAAAAAGGACGGGAATTGGTGACTCTGCATTAATGACAGAGCCTTAAACAAATCATAGTCAGGAGCCACTATCCCATTCCTAGGATTGATGACCTTCTTGACCAACTCAAGGGGGGGAATTTATTCAACAATATTGACCTGAAGTCTGGCTACCATCAGGTTCCCATCGAACCAACAAATGTCTGGAAGATAGCCTTCAAGTCTAAGGAAGGTCTTTACGAATGGATAGTCATGCCCTTTGGGTTAACAAATGTACAAGCCACTTTCATGAGTTTGATGGATAATGTATTGAGACCCTTCACCAAATCCTTTTTGGTAGTATACCTGGATGACATCCTCATCTTCAGAAGAATGTGGGAGGAGCACATGTGACATATTCAACAGGTTTTGAGCACTCTAAGACAACACAAGGTTTATGCCAACCTAGAAAAATTATATTTTGGCATGAACAGGGTCCAATACCTAGGATACATTGTTGATGAGCATGGGGTACATGTTGCTCCAGCTAAGATCCAAGTCACCCATGACTATCCCTCCCCAACCACACTGACCGAGCATTGGAGCTTCTTAGGACTCACAAATTTTTACCGATGGTTCATGTTTATATTCTCCCATATTTCCTGGACCCTCAGCCAGGTGACCAAGGGAGGTGGCAGGGCTAATTTATTATGGGGGAAGGAGTGGAAATGAGCATTTGAAGATCTTAAACATCATTTGTGCTCATCTCTCGTACTCTCCTTGCCTGATCTGCAACAGCCATTCGAGATTGAGACTAATTCATCTGACTATGTTGTGGGTGTAGTTCTCACTCACCACGGGCATATGGCGGCATACCATAGTGAGTCATGCTCTGATGTTGTCCGTAAATACCCCACCTATAACAAGGAAATGTATTTGATTGTACAAGCCTGTCGTCAGTGGAAACATTACATTCTGGGGACAGAGACGATCATACACACTGATCACAAGTCTCTGCATTTCATACAGACACAAGGTAAATTGTAGAATGCACGCCATCATAAGTGGTCCATCTACTTGTAGCAGTTCCAACTCAAAATCAAGTATAAGATAGGTATCTCCAATTGTGTCGTTGGTTGCTTCAGTCGGCCTCTTGTGGTTGCACTTACCACTGTGATCCATTCCTGTGGACATGAAACATCGGAGTGGCCCCAACTTTACCAGCAAGATTTGAACTTCGCCACCACATATCAGCTCTTGGGTACAGGTGCCACTGTCACTGATTTTCACATTCAGGATAGACTCTTATGCCACCTGGTCCATTTCTGTGTTCCTATAAGAAAGCGTGCAAATCTTATTTGGGAAGCCCAATACAATCGGGTGGCAGGACATTTTGGCATAGAGAAAACTATGGTCATCCTTCAAAAACATTTTTATTGGCAAAAACTTCGACTGAACATTAGCAAGTATATCAGATCTTGCACTGCCTGCGTCATTTCCAAGCTGACAATCAAGAAACAAGGCTTATACACCCCTCTGCCTATTCATGAGAAGTCGTGGGAGTCCATCTTCATAGATTACATGTATGGTTTGTCGACCACCAAGCACGGAAATGACTATGTGTTTGTGGTCGTTGATCGGTTTTCAAAGATGGCCATCCTCATAGTCTGTAAGAAGACTGTCACAGGGATCGATACTACAAATATCTTCTTCGAACGATTTTGGGAGCACTTTGGGATACCATAGACCATCATCTCTAACCGAGACAATATGTTCCTAAACACCTTTTGGTCAAGTCTCTGGTCTTTGTTGGACACCAAGCTCATAAAATCCACTTCTTTCCACCCCCAAACCGATGGCCAAACCAAGGCCATCAATCAGATGATTGTGCACATCCTGTGCATGTACAACTCTAGGCATCCCCATACATAGGACGAGAGTCTCCCATATGTCCAACACAGTTACAATAGAGATCTCCATAGTTCCACCAATCATAGCCCATTTTAGGTGGGTCTAAGATTCCAACCCTTAGGACCCATTAACGTTATACTTCCCCTTGCCACCACACAGGAAGAATCTTCCCTTGATCCTTTTGTGGTCGAAAAATTCACCAGATTCATTCAGCGGATTCAACACATCCACCAACAGATTGAGGAGATTTTGCAGAAATACAATGCTAAGTACAAGGAGAGCCATGATAAACATAGGATACCACACAAGTTTCAGGTTGGTGACAAATTCTGGTTACATTTTCATAAGGAGCATCTCATCGGGCCCCATCAGAAGCTTCAGCCACTTCGTTGTGGGTAGCAATGCTTTTGAGCTCAACACTCCACCCTTCCTTGGTCTACATCTAGTATTCAATATGGACATCCTTCAGACATATTTCCCACCATTATTGGACACCTCTGAGATCGTCAAACAACTGACACCAATAGAGCTCAACCCTGATTACATGGAACAAGCATCCACCAATCAGATAATGGACACACAGGTCAAGGGAACTTGCCAACAACAAATCTAGCTTTATCGGGTTGTCAAGGTAGGGAAACACCTAAACCAAGGCAAGTGGCTCACCCAGGGCCAAATCCAACATAAGTCTCCTCGCCTGATGGGGGGACTCAATGCAATGGAGACCATTTCTTCCCAAGGGGGGAGTATTGATCCAGATGGATATTGGTGGCCACCCACATATTCCAACTAGCTCCTCGTGTCCATTTTTTATTCAACATGTCTTTCTGTACTACTTTATAATTGTGAGTTCTACACTTATGGGACTGTCTAAAGGATCACACATTCTCTAGGTCGATACGGGTGGCCTATCGCCTAATCCAACTGGGTTATTTTGTATGTTTTCATATCAGCACATCTTGTTGTACTTTCAGGGTTGTTTTAAGGCCCTAAACATTATTTTTTTGACTCGCCAAAGTCATACTATAGATGAAGTCAATTTTGGTGACCAAATGTGTATTTCTCTGAAATGCCTTTCCAACGGGCTATCACAAACCTAAAACGGAGGTCATATGCAAAATTTATGACCCTAGGAAGTTGAGGTACCAAATTACACCAACTTACCCATAAGGCCCGCATGACTTTTGACATTTCACCTTCTAGGGTTAGGTTTTTGGATGTCTGGGGGTTTTGAAATTCATGAGTAATATGAAAAAGGCCTATGGAACCTCATTACAATCCATTATTCTCAAAAATATATGCATAGAAGCCACATCTCTTTTCAGATATAACTACCACCATTTGAGCAAGTTTCAGTTCTGCAGTTTTACAATTTCAGCCTATTTCATTATTTAATAGAAGATATTGTTCATTGAATATTTGTGTTATTCTTCCTATCTCCGTGTTTATGGTATTCAATGTATAATCAATTCATTTTTCTCCTAAATCCAGATCATAGAAATAGTTTGAAAAAATTTCAACATTGGCCCCATTCAAAGGTCACTCTTTCCCATGTCTAGTCCTAGTACAATTTTTGTTTCTTGTTCCTTGTAAAATCTGTTCGACAGTACACAGATCCTCGCATATAGTACTGCAAGAGAGTATTTTTATGGTGTTGATTAAGCAATCAACAAAAAGGAGGGATTTTTCATCACAACTATGACACAGATAAATTTTATATACATTAATGTAGAACCTGAAATAAAAATGAAGAAAGACTAATGAAAACTTAAAACTTGGGTCAACATATTTGTGTACATTGAAAGAACATTAGGGTTTATGGTTTACATGATGAATTGATGATGGAATAAAGTGGGTGTGTGAGTCAAATTTGAGTCCAGAAACCCTCCCATATCGTTAAGGCATGCAAATAGTCTATCCATGTCAAATTTTAGTGCATACACAAACAATTTGAAAAAATTTCAACGTTGGCCCCATTCACAGGTCATTGTTGCCCATGTCTAGTTCTAGTACAAATTTTGTTCCTTGTTCCTTGTAAAATTAGTTTGATAGTACACACGTTCTCGCATATAATACTGCAAGGGAGTATTTTTATGGTCTTGATTAAGAAATCAATGAAAAAGAGAGATTTTCATCACAACTATGACACTGATACATTGTATATACATTAATGTAGAACCTGAAAGAAAAATGAAGAAAGAATGATGAAAACGTAAAACTTGCGTCAACCATTTTGTGTTCTTTGAAAGAAAAATAGGGTTTATGGTTTACATGATGAATTGATAATGGAAGAAAGTGGGTGTGTGAGTCAAATTTGAGTCCAGAAACCCTCCCATATAGTTAAGGCATGTGAATAGTCTATCCATGTCAAATTTCAATGCATACAGAAATAGTTTGAAAAAAATTCAACATTGGCCCCATTCAGAGATCATTGTTTCCCGTGTCTAGTCCTAGTACAATTTTCATTCTTTGTTCCCTGTAAAATTCGTTCGACAGTACACACGTCCCCACATCTAGTACTGCAAGGGAGTATTTTTATGGTGTTGATTAGGAAATAAACAAAAAGAGGGATTTTTCTTCACACATATGACACATATACATTGTAGATACATTAATGTATAACTTGAAAAAAAAATGAAGAAAGACTAATGAAAAATTAAAACTTGCGTCAACCAATTTGTGTACTTTGAAAGAAAATTAGGGTTTATGTCTTACATGATGATTTGATGATGGAATAAAGTGGGTGTGTGAGTCAAATTTGATTCCAAAAACCCTCCCATATTGTTAAGGAATGTGAATAGTCTATCCATGTCAAATTTTAGTGCATACAGAAACAGTTTGAAAAAATTTGAAATTTGGCCCCATTCACAGGTCACTGTTGCCCGTGTCTAGTCCTAGTACAATTCATGTTCCTTGTAAAATTCGTTCGACAGTACACACGTCCCCACATCTAGTACTACAAGGGATTATTTTTATGGTGTTGATTAAGAAATTAACGAAAAACAGGGATTTTTCATCACAACTATGACACATATACATTAATGTATAACCTGAAAGAAAAATGAAGAAAGACTGATGAAAACTTAAAATTTGCGTCAACCAATTTGTGTACTTTGAAAGAAAATTACATTTTATGGTTTACATGATGAATTGATGATGGAAGAAAGTGGGTGTGTAAGTCAAATGTGAGTCCAGAAACTCTCCCATATCATTAAGGCATGCAAATAGTCTATCCATGTCAAATTTGAGTGCATACAGAAGTAGTTTGAAAAATTTTCAACGTTGGTCCCATTCATAGGTCATTGTTTCCCGTGTCTAGTCCTAAGACAATTTTCATTTGGTTTGATAGTACACATGTCCCCGCATCTAGTATTTCAATGGAATATTTTAATGGTGTTGATTAAGCAATCAACGAAAAAAGCATATTTTTCATGACGACTATGACACACATACATTGTATATACATTAATGTAGAACCTGGAAGAAAAATGAAGAAAGGCGACAAATTGTATCGCATGTGTACATTTGAAGATACTTGCGACAAATTAGCTATACATGGAACCACATCATACATTTCCTTTTTTTATCCCATGTAAAKATTCTTATGACGAATTAGCTATACCATYGATGAACTTTTTTCGTCGATAGTATAGCTAATTTGTCGCAAGATTATTWAMATTCGTCACTCTTGYGACGATATCCTTTCCTTGTCTCTTGCCRAAGAATTCCCTTCTTTGTTTCTCTTGTCGAGGAAAATGTTTGCATAAGTGATGAGTACTAAATTATCCTTGATTTTCTCCTCTAGTACCTATTCTACTTCTTTTCACACCACCATATATATCAATATTTCTTGAAGGTTAAAAAGATCAACATGAGCTTAGAAGAGAATCCAATATCAATATATTGTTCTACTTCTATAGAGACTACTCTCTCTATGTTTTAAAAGATAACTACATGACACTACACTTAAATGACAAATTCCAACACTTTATTGTTTTAATTAGGATTCATTTCATATTTGGTTTATCAACTTGAAATTTGGGCTCTAAAGATGTCTTAAAACCAACCTTAGTTTAACATTAATTTATCAACCAAGGATTCGTTTTTTCTTTCAAGAATATCAAAAAAATCTATGCAGATAGCTATAGAGGTTAAAATCATGTAGTTAAAGCAAATATGAGCTTATCAACAATTAAGTTCCTCACACATTCATTAAAACTCTGAAACTAAGATCTTACTCAACAAAATTATAGTCTAATTAATAACATGATGTGAATTAAGGCACTAACTAATTGAATGAATTCATCTAACTAAGAAACAAGAATTTAATCTTATGAAAATACTTCATAAACCAATTCTATCAATAATTATCTAATTTGCTGGAAAAGAACAACTAAGTACTGTAAAATTGAGAAGGAACAACAAATGCAGAATTAAGCGAAAGGAACAACAACTGTAAATTTAATAAAAGGACAACGTTGTTACAAGGGAAAAACTCTCTATGGACAACGGTAAACCACAACAGACAGGTATGACTACAGAAATCAACTCAATTCCAACATGTGCCATATAAACTAATGTGCAATACAAGGAAGAAGCCTACCTCGATTCAATCGTTTGATGTCGTTCCACCTTTGAGAACTTTGACCCAAAGCCTTATACCTACAATAAGTTCTCAACAAACAAGCGATGCAAGTGTATAGTGACAATATATAAAATGAGTTAGCACATCATATAGCACAATCCATTAATAAACATTACAAACATGCCCATGGATAATAATCATATATTCGCAAGATATTGATTGGACGGGAAAGGAGTATTTATATTAATAATTGATCAACATAAGTATCGACATGACATACTTCCATATCGGCATGGTTCGAAACCATGAAACCAGGTTCCTTCCAACTGGGTCTCCACCACTTCAATCCTCCACCAAAGGCAAGCTCATAGCAAATAGATAAAGAGATTATCTTGACAATAAGGGAAGAGCTTGGGGGATGAACACTGTGTTTAGACTTGAGGGACAAAGGGATGCAGACTCAATATGAAGTAATTTCTCCAGAGTAACTTTGCTCTCAAAGTTGAATGATTTCTCTATCCTTTTTCCATAGCTTGAAATTGTGCCCTTATAGCCTCCAGAATGAAACTGAATGGCTGATTCAGAACGTTTCCAGTATATGGAAGGCCAAAGATCAGAGATCTTCTGTCATGCCATGTAAACCCGACCTCATTNCATACTTCCATATCGGCATGGTTCGAAACCATGAAACCAGGTTCCTTCCAACTGGGTCTCCACCACTTCAATCCTCCACCAAAGGCAAGCTCATAGCAAATAGATAAAGAGATTATCTTGACAATAAGGGAAGAGCTTGGGGGCTGAACACTGTGTTTAGACTTGAGGGACAAAGGGATGCAGACTCAATATGAAGTAATTTCTCCAGAGTAACTTTGCTCTCAAAGTTGAATGCTTTCTCTATCCTTTTTCCATAGCTTGAAATTGTGCCCTTATAGCCTCCAGAATGAAACTGAATGGCTGATTCAGAACGTTTCCAGTATATGGAAGGCCAAAGATCAGAGATCTTCTGTCATGCCATGTAAACCCGACCTCATTTTGTATTTTCTGGCACAAATACTGATATACATCAACTGTAGTGGAGCATCAAGCGTATACGCATATTTCAAAGCAGTTAGGGAGCGTATATGTGGAAAAATATATGTTTTTGGCTCTGGATTTATCAAAAAGGGGTTGATAAGTTTGCATAGGAAAATGGAAAAAGGCCCTTTGTGCAAGATAACAATGGTGAGGAAAATCTTTCTATAACAGATGCCCCCTAATGTGTGAGATTAGAGGAGTATCTGCGATGGTCGAAATACATTATAAATAACCTAGAAGTGGAGTGGTAGAGAACCAGTTGGACGAACTCAATTGCTCATTACATTATGTATTGACTTTGCATACATGGCTGCCAAAAATACAATGCAGATCCACGTGGAAAATATACCAACAAGTGTTCATGGCCATGAGTAGGAAAATATAAATGCAGTTACATGCTAATAGTTGTCATAGTCATGAACAAGGCCCAGTGAAACTAGTCTCAAAATCAATCTGAAGATATCTGTATACCATGGAGTACAATCTAATCTCCCATGATTGCTGAAGTCAAATAGGTACTAGTCCGATGAAATGAAAGCAACAACTCAAGAAAGTTGTGTCTACATAGTGATGTCTTCAAGTCTTGAATACAATACACCAATGGTGCAAGTCTACATCGTGTGAATAAATGAGTTGAGGTCGAACACAATGAGACATCGTTTGATTATTGGTCATTGAGGTATACCATTAACAAACACAAGACAACCTACCAATGATGAAAGTAGGTGTCAAGGCACTGAGTACATCTCTACAAATGTGAATAAAGGAGCTGGTGTCAAACATTTGAGAGATCCATTGATCATGAGACATTGATGTATTCCCATTTGTCATTGGCGAGAGAGCCTTCCACTAATGACTGCAAACCTCAAGGTACTCATAAAACTCTAAGTCTCGTATCCAGAATACATGATATGAAGTTGATGGAAAGAGACCTGTTGAAAGGAGAGCATTAAGGAATCTCTCATTCGTCAGCATGGGGAGCAAAGCAAGATCTTCATGATTTGGTGGAGATCGAATGAGGAACATGTTCATGAACCAATGACCCTGTGCGTCTTTTGCGTATTCCAAATGCAAGTGGGACATGAACAATACCCTATAAATAGAAGCCGATGATGAAAACTACTGACAAAGGCAAGGAAACCACCAATAAGGATAATGACATCCAAGACACTGCATGAATCCCAAAGTCTGAATAGATTTCTTACCTTCGAGCACAAGGGAAACTACCCAGTCAACAACCCATGATGAAATGTCGATTGTTGGGTTCAAGGTGACCTACCAATGATGAAAGTAAGGCCAGGGTGCATCATAAGACCAAAGTATCATGTTATTTTGAGACAAACTGAGGGTATGGATGACATGCGAAGTCAAGATTTATGAGAAGTGGCCGACATGGGTTGATAGACTTCCTTTGAATAAGAGCATGAGACATACGGTGGAATCTGACAGCATAGACTTAATGATTTGACAATTAGATGCAGGAGGCATCCATAATGTTCTCTATAGTGGCTCGAAGATTAACCAGTTGGTAGAGAAAATTTTGTAACGAGATCAACTTACTAAGGCCATGCTAAACCCAAAATTATGATGATGCAAGGACTCAATAACTTTGCACTATGTTCAAAGGTGACACGACTGCTTCCAATTACAATATAGTACTCCATTCCCGCCCTTCTTTTTTTTCTTTTTCATAACAATTGAATGCTATGATACACAGGAGGGAATGAGTGTCACAAGTAAGAAAAACTAGTTCCAGCAGTGGAATGTACCTATGTTCAATGCAAGGAAATGCATGCGAGAGATGGACACTCAGGGTGATGTTCCCTCCAGGGTGTAGGGTGTCAAATTGTGAAGAATATAGACAAGGCTCTTCTTGGTTGAGGATGTAAATTGCTTGGGCCATGGTTTATAAAGCAAAGCGCAAACCAGCTAAAGGCTCAATACTACAAGCAAGGGCATGAGATGCAATCACAATTTAACGCCAAAGAATGTCCTTTTTTATATCTTTTAGTCTACTTGGTGTGAAAAAGGGGTAAACTTGTGCCAAATAGGCATCTTTTCAAATCCAATTTACGAGTGTGAAGAAGACAAATTTACTCAGTGATCTTTTCCATTTTTGATAGCAAGTTGGAAAAGAGCTTAACTAAGACTCGTGATCTTTCAAATCCAATTTTAATGAGTGTGAAAGGGACAAATCACTCAGAGATATTTTCAATTTTTAATAACGAGTCGGAAAGAGCTTAACTATGATTCGTGACCTTTCAAATCCAAAATAACGAGCGTGAAAGGAACAAATCTCTCGGCAATCTTTTCTCTTTTTGAACGAGTCGAAAAAGTGCTTAACTTGGACTCGTTGGGAGATTCTAGGCGGAAAGTCACAAGGGAGGCCAAGGCTCCCATGTGGACCTTCTGTGGAATGTTGGTATCTTACGAAGAACTGACACAAGCTCGGGAAGACCCAAATCTCTCCAAGTCGAGGACGGGAAAATGCTAATGGAGGTTATCGTCTCTATGTTATATAGGATAATGTCTCTACTTGGAAAAGACATAGGCGGAGGCATCTGATGCCCCTCAAGACCATCCCAATCAAAGGAAACCTTGTTAGGACTTGGAGAGAGAGAAATCGGGAAGAGTAAAACTCTCTCTTGTTCAAAAGGTGAAGTAATAGAAATGCTAAGGACATGGCATAGAAGGTGTAGAACAGAACCAGAAGAGCAGGATCGACCAAAGATTGCATTGGCGCGACCGCTTCTTTAGACTTATCATTCTCCAAGAGAAGAGTGGGGTCGATCGCATATTACATCGATATTACCACTTCCTCAACCATTGGTTGAACAGGATGCGAGACAATAAGATCAAGAGGTGCATCACCCCAAAAAACAAGAGTGGTGTCGGTTGAAGATTGCATCGACACGACCGTTGGTTGAACAAGATGTGAGACAACAAGGTCAAGCGGCGTATCACCCCCAAACATAGGAGAGGTGTTGGTCAAAGATTGCATCGACACGATCACAGGTTTAATGGGATGTGAGACAACAAGGTTAAGAGACGCATCAACCCCTAAAGGAAAAGGGGTGTCAGCTGAAGATTGCATCGGCATGATTGTTGTATCAACCAAAGAAGGAGCGTAGTGTTGTGAAAGCATAGATGCCTCAGAAATCGAAGGGCCCTTAGGTGAGCTCCACGCTTCTAGTACCCCAGCAGTAAAAGGACACAAACGAGTAAGGCGACTTCCTTCACAAGTCCTGCAAAGGAATCTAGGCTTACGACTGAGACGTCTAGGCTTCTCAATCATATGAATTCCCCCAACATGACTTGCAGTGGCTGGTGACATGCTCCCAGCATGAATTGTAGAGGCTAGTAGCGAATCTCCAACATGACTAGCAGAGGTTGATGATGGATCCCCAACATGACTAACAGACGTTGGTGATGTATGTGTAGTGTGACTAGCAGTGACGAAACATGTGCCCCCAGCATGACTTGCCGCGACTGGTTGTGGGTTCTCAACATGACTTACACAGGTTGTCGACCAATCTCCAACATGACTAGTAGAGGTTAGTGATATAATCCCAGTGTGACATGCAGTGACTGAACTTGCGACGGTGATGAATTGTGGCATTTGAGACCAAGGTCCAAGAAAAGATTGGTTCTGAGAAATTGCAGGCTAGGAAGGATCATGGTTTACACCCTGTCCATGTCCAGAAGGATAGTATCCTCCTCCACACTGATTCATAAAGGGTTGTAAGGGCGTCGACACTGAGGAATTCACTTGCGAAGGGAAAGCGACATGACAAGGGTTGCTCATGTGAGGATATATGTTTCCCCCAAGTGAAGGAACTTCATGAGGGGGGTTGCCCATACTATAAAAATAACTTCCCCCGGATGAAACAACGGAGGACAGACAAAGTTCCACCATGGGAAAAGTGTTCGTAGGAACTGACATAGCAGAAGAAGGATAAGTGGATGGAGTGTGATAAGTATAATGATTGCTTAATTGGGCACTTACTTCTTGCATAGTGGATTCGTAGGAAGGAAGATTCCAACCTCCTACTGTAAGATATGTTTGAAGGATATGAATACCTCCAAACGAAGAGGGATAAGAAGGAGGCATCATGCCCCCAGACCCAAAACTTGTATTCTCATAGGAGGCAAGACAGAGGATGGTAAGTGCGGAGACATATCAAACATACCATGAGAAAAATGATTAGATACCCAAGGCATTAACTAAGTACCATAATTTTGCATACCATTATAAAAAGTGGAAGGGTTCGTCCCCATGAAATGAGTAGGCATCATGGGGTGGGTAGCAGTAAATGAGGGAGCAAAAGAAACTCCACTATCCATGGTAACAAATACTCAACACAAAATCCTATGGTCAACTAACAATCAAAGAGAATACCAAAAAGTTAAACGACCAAAATGCATGCAAACAGGCTAAAGTGGTTGAGTGGCCTCCCTCGCTAAAAAAGGTATGCCTCGTCCATGAGGGACCTGAGACTCCCTGCTAAAGTTTGGAGGTAACAGAATCAGTTATAAGGGCCCTCGTAGGCTTAACAACGAGTCAGTCAGACCCCCCTAGAAAGGTAATCCTCCATAAAGGCTATGTGATGTCTGACCCCTATCTGACTCAGGCTACAAGAAGAATAACCCCTGCAAGTAACCTATGAGAAACCTAAGTCAAGAAACTAATAAACCATTGTATAACCGATGCGCATGTAAGCAGTCGTAAGTTCGAATCACCGTATGGGCAGGGTAGAAAAGCCCAAAACCTTGAAAACACTGCCTCTCACAGAGGTATGGGTACTAGCAAGATCCCCAAATATGAATAAATCCACAGAAATATCTCTGATGCTAGGTGAGTATCTAGGGGTTATCCCTTCAACTAACTTCGTACGACCTCGTGATTAACTCTGGTGTGAGTGGAGCCTCCTGATATTACAAATTATACAATGGATTTCTCAACTCCCTGTCTCAGACACATAAGTTGATTTAATTGCCTTGGAGAAGTTTACTCACAAAATCCTATTCCAAGGTACTAAATCCTAGGCTAGTTTGTGCACCCTAAAAGATAAAATCGTGGCTAATCAATTTTAGTTTAAAGTGTAAATTTTATTGGCCATGATTACTCAAAGAGGTATGGAAATGAAATTCATGGTGTTATGACTCTGGATAAAAATAAAAATAGATATAGTGCAAAGACTAACTTTAACTTTTCAGTGAATGATATTCTAAATAAAAATAGTGCAATATTCAATTTTAACTCTACAACTTAGAAGTAAAATGCAATCTTTCACTAAATGCGCTAAGCTAATGATAAAGTCTCAAAGACAAAAATACCAACCAATGCAAAATGCCTAATTTGTTTTGTATTTTCAATGCATTTAAAAATAAAATGTATGGACTGATAAACGACTTGATATATAACTTCTATTGTGTATAAAAGAAATCACTTGAGCATAATACCAAGCAACTAAGCAGACAACCCAACTACCAAGGACAAATCAAAAATGGAAAACAAAGAGAAAGATGCCGCCCAAAAATTAAACTCCAAAAGGGTTTCCTATCATCCCAGATAATCTCAACAGGTACCACAGAGACCCAAGAAGGCTCAGTGATCCTCAAAACCTACCCAACAGTCACTAAACCATGCAAACAAGAAAGGGGGAAGTGGTATATGATCCTATTCAAGAGAAAATGGCGTATATACGCCTCTTGTAGTGGGACAACAAGCGTATACACGTGGCTGTCAGGGAAGAAAGGGCGTATATCTTTTAAAACAAGGTTAGGCAAGGTAAAAAGGCTGAAAACTCAAACCCAGAGTGAACAGACTCTGTCCAACTGTGATACGACAAGAAATACAAAGGCAAAAGAGCAATGTAAGAAGGAAAAATACTTCAACCCTTAGAAGGAATATCTCTCCCTAGTGTAGTCGCCATTTTTGTTACAAGGGAAAAACTCTCTATGGCCAAGGGTAAACCACAACAGATAGGTATGACTGTAGAAATCAACTCAATTCCAACATGTGCTATATAAACTAATGTACAATATGAGGAAGAAGCCTACCTTGATCCAATCATTTGATGTTGTTCCACTGTTGAGCACTTTGACCCAAAGCCTTATACCTACAAGAAGTTCTCAACAATCAAGCGATGCAAGTGTATAGTGACAATATATAAAATGAGCTAGCACATCAGATTACACAATCCATTAATAAACATTACAAACATGCCCATGGATAATAATCATATATTTGCAAGATATTGATTGGACGGGAAATGATTATTTCTATTAATAATTGATCAACAGAAGTATTAACATTACAGACTTCCATGTCGGCATGGTTCAAAACCAAGAAACCAAGTTCCTTCCAACTGGGTCTCCACCATTTCAATACTCCACCAAAGACAAGCTCATAGCAAAGAGATAAAGAGATTCTCTTGACAATAAGGGAAGAGCTTGGGGGTTGAACACTGTGTTTAGACTTGAGGGACAAAGGGAAGCAAACTCAATATGAAGTAATTTCTCTAGAGTAACTTTGCTCTCAAATTTGAATACTTTCTCTCTTCTTTTTCCATAGCTTGAAATTGTGCTCTTATAGCCTCCAGAATGCAACTGAAGGGTCGATTCAGAATGTTTCTAGTATATGGAAGGCTAAAGATCAGAGATATTTTTTCATGAAATGTAAACCCGACCTCATTTTGTATTTTCTGTCACAAATCCTAATATACGCGAGCTATAGTGGAGCATAAAGTGTATACGCATCTTGCAAAGAAGTTAGGGAGCGTATATGTGGAAAACTATATTTTTTTGCCTCTAGATTTATCAAAAAGGGGTTGATAAGTCTGCATAGGGAAATGGAAAAAGGCCCTCTGTGCAAGATAGCAATGGTGAGGCAAATATTGCTATAACAAACACGTGTGAAAATGAAAGGAACTGTCAAGCAATAAACTACAACAATGGGAGTTGGAACAATAATCGATAACATTCAAATGAATCATCTATCTTCTGTAATCAATTTATAAAAATATCAACACACTCACGCATTTATCTAACTTTTGCAAAGAGATTTAAATCACGGAACTAAAATCAAATTGATACAATTACATATTGAGACAGTAACTCCTTCCGACTGGGCCCACGGTCTTCAAAAGTACTGCTGCTAGAAACTCAGTATGAAAAGATGGTAGAAACTCTCAAATCTTCTATTAATTCCATAACTGGATGTCAACATTTACAATAGACTACTTTTACAGAGAAATTCAAAGATTTGAATGCTTGAATAAATTTATTGCCCTTTTTCTCTATGGTTCATCACCCTTTATATATTACAATGATATGGGTAAATTAAGCTATCTTGAGGATCGCGAGATCCTCATGATTTGTTTTACTATTTATAAAGATTACAAAATAGAGAATCAATCTTCCTCAAAATTGCTTTGCGCCTGATTTCTCCAACCTCCAATAGTCTACGCATCTTCAAAATCTCCTTAGCTATCTTGAGTTTAACAATATTTGTCATTCCTGTAATAAAATCAAACAATTCAAACCAAATTTTAGAATTTATCTAATCTCACTCTATAATATTTCTAGCATACTTTTTAATCATTTTCTATCCTAATTATTTCTAATTAATAAAAAAATTAATCAAGATTGTATCATAAACCATGGTGATAAAGAGGATATGTGTACCTTTTTATCAACTCAAAATACCCCCCAACTTACCTTCTTGCATGTCCTCATGCAAGAAAATATTGTACATGTAAAGCAATGATGTTGAAAGGAGGAGAGGTCTTTTCACTAGGTCTGTTGAACCCATTCTTACTTTTGAGCTCTTCAAAAGAAGCTTCTTCCTTCTTCTTATTAATTTCATAATCACTATGGTAACCTTCTGGAGGATACCAAATAATAGGAGGACTATATATGTACCCAATCCAAGCAGGCCCTTCATCCAAGATCATTCTAGGATACCTTTCCAACTTCAAGGTAGCTGCATGAAAGTTTTTGAAACCAAAAGGTTCCCTATTCTTGACTGCATTTGGGGAGGCATCCCATCTTAATTTGGAAGCAGAAATAAATTCTTCCTTAAGCCCCCTAAAATATGGTAGACTTGAATGTACAACCTGTCATGGATAGGAGCTAAATATTCTACAACCCCTTCCATCTTCATGAATGTTCTGTGTTTCATAACGATTGTGAAGGATTTAGGAGGTTCCCCTCTGATCTAGAGGTATAGCCCAGTTTCTATTTTCATGAAGGTCTTGTTTGATTTAGTCGACCTAGTTTGGTTCTTCGTAAAAGAAAATAATGCTTGGAAATGTATGTCTTCAATGAAAGGATTAGGGTTCTCTTTTCTATTTTCTCCCAGGATGAAGTTGTGAAAGTATAGCTCACACAGAAAGTATTGTACTCCTTCTTGTTCTCTAAAACATGAAACAAACTCAGAAACAATGGTGAACTCAAAATTTTTGCCTACTCTAATATCTTTTATCCTTAGCAACAAATAACGCTAGAATAAAAATAATGTCTAATTAGTAGCAGGAGCCCTACAAGCTACTAAATCAGAATAGACAGGGAAAATTTCTTTGATTTGCTCCAAAGATTTATCGAATTATCCCTGTACTTTCTTTACCTTTCCTTGAGCTTTGGTGAGCTAAAAAAAGTCTCATTTTCTGTTGTTGACATGGATTGAAGTTGTTTAACAACTTTCTGATGCTCTGCCATGGTTACCATCTCACTCGTGCATTGAGTCAGGATCTGTTGGGTTTGCACCAGCTCTGCCTCTAACCTGTTAATGACAACACTCTATTTAGGAGACTGAAATGCTTCCTCGGTGTGAACAACTATCTCTTTTGTTGCTAGGGAATTTGGGTCTTTGTATCAATTGTCTCCAAAGGAAAAGTAAAATATGTAGGAAGCACTCCCTCCGTTTGGACAATTGTTTCTTCTATTGTTGGAATCTCTGTTTCAGTCTCTATCTCTGTTGTTTCTAATGGAGCAGACAATTATGTCTGTGTTCCAATAGAGTTGGTGTGGACTGTCCTCCTAGGAAGTGGGTTCCTTCCCTATGTTCTAGGCCTTTTGGATTTTTTCCTTTCATAGGCCTTATCATCTTGCTCCAACTATTTCCTTAATTTTTTAATTATTTCTTTGAGTCTACCAACTTTCTTCTTTAGTACTTTAATTGTTTTAACCCTTTTCCTCAACAACTTGTTTTCCTATTTCAATTTTCTGAGTTTATTGTGGTCTTTTCCTGTTGTTTTCTGTTTATGGGGAATGTCAAGGTTTTCCTCACCTTGATCATCTAATGACTATTTCTTCTGTGTGCTATGTCTGTTCTACAAGGTTTTTTACCTCAATGTGAAGTTCTGGCTGTGTTGTATCTTCGGGGAATGACATCTCTATGTCAGAGAGGTCCAAGGCAAGGTTTGAAGAAGAATTTGGTGCTTGGTGTTCTTCAGAGCTGCTTGTGTCTTTAGTAACTAATGTTCCTAAATTCCCCAGTACTTGAGCCATTTCTACCTCATAACTTTTGAAAAATTGTTCTATAAGGTTTTCAAGTGATGGTTGTTTTGTCTGTTCATTTTATTGAGTGTCCATTGAGGGTTGTTCTATCTATGAATTTTCTTGAGTGTCTTGTGAGGGTTGTTCTATCTGCATATCTTCCTGAATATGTTCAGGTTGAATTGCCTTTTTCCCCCTTCTTCTTTTCACAGTAGAGGTTTTGGGGACAAAAAATGTTCTTTTTCTCTTCTTCCTTGATGTTTTTGCCTGTTTGTTCTGGGTTTCTACTAGCTGGATGGGGTCTGCTTCAATTTCAGGCTGGGGTAGTGAAGTTTCAATTTGGGAACTTCCTCCTTCTTCTTGAGTTGTCTCAATTCCCTGTGAGGAGGTTTCTTGGTGGATTTCAGGTTGTTCGATTTGTAGGGGCCTATCAACCTCAATTAAATCTCCCCAGGTTATTTGAGTTTGGATCAGGGCCATGTTTACTATTAGATTTTCTATTCCATGGTGACTAATTATAGTGACATGATCTTTAGCCTTCTAAGTTCTTGCAACAACTTCATGTAACATGGCATTTAGAAAAAAATGACAAATTTATTACTAACCTTTGTTTTAGTGCTGCTAACAATTTGAGGTGGCATGGCCTCACCACATCGTACCTCCCATCACATGTGATATACCTTTGTATTACTCCTTCCATCTCCCTCTATGGCTCACTGAGAGTGGTGGGATTGAGTCCCTTCCCCTTTTTATCGAGTTCTTCTCCTGGTTCTACGAAATATTCCATAGCCTCCTTGAGCATTGTATACTTCTCGGTCCACTGTATGCCTTCATTGGGGAGGCCTATAACCTCCACTATAATTTCCTCAGTGGCCGGAATTTGTATATCTAGGATCATGGATATTCCTCTTTGCAAGTTTTGGAAAAAATCTAGTGTGATATTTGTGTCTCCTTGCAATCTATTGAAATATTATGTCCATCCCAGATGATGTAAAATTGACCTTGCCTGGTCGGCTTCCTGCAGCGATGTGGGCTCTCGGCTTACACTTCAGAAACCCATGTCTATTGTGAATAGATGAGGACAACTATCATTCCCTGCTGCAGCTTAATTCGACCAGCTTTTAAAACAATATCACCATAAATAACAAATATCATAGAACAAAATCTGTGTATAAAAATGTGAGTTTTCCCATTTATTGCAATCATTATGATCTATCTGTAAATGTGCAGTATATCCACCCCCTCATAAATGGAAAGTTTGATCTCGACCATCGAAATGTGAGAGTGTAATAATGGTAGGTAGTTCAAGTGAGGGGTGATTACTACGTCGTCGTCGTCGCTGGGAGAACAATCATTAATAACCTTCAAAATCACTTTAACAATAATCATGAACAATAATCACTTTTGTGTGGGAGATTCAAATTTACATACCTATGTTCAAAAACGTTTAAGGAAAAAGATTCTGAATAATTTAAATTTGTTCACGTGTTCTAGAAATATTCCACATTTCATAACGTTGTTACTTTCCCTTGTTATTGGATATAACCAGAATGATAGCCTCGTTGTTAGGAAAGGAAATATAGAAATACACAAAAAAACTTGGCATATTTAAGGTAAACTTTGATACCACGGGTAGAGCCATTACTGCCAGCATGCATCCATAGCCTCGACAGGGTTGCATTTTAACTCATAGATGAGCCAGTATCCTTAATAAATGATTTGAATTCTCTTTTCCCAAATGCCACTGTCCTGGTTTGGTAGCTAGATAGCGATAATGCCACTCACTAGATCATAACCTAAGTGAACAAGGTCGATAGGTGATGAGACCTTTTGTCCTTTGATGAAAAAAGTTCCAAATGACATTGCCTTGGTGTGAGGTAGCCATAGTGGGAATATCATATGCTATTATCACGTGGTGTGGTAGCCATAGTGGGAATATCACTTATGCTATTATCTGATGATTGTGGTAGGGTAGCTCGTGATGAGACCCCCTATCCTTTGTGCGAGAATTTCATTACTTTACTTATATTTATTTTTATTTCCATTGTTTTTTTTTAGGCTCTATTAAGGGAGGCTCATCTACTCCTTAAGAGTGAGGGATGACATAAGAAGTGCAAGAATGCCAAGTAAAATGTTTTTTAGAATCCTTATTATGATATGAAGGGAAATTATCATTCAAGTGTATGTATATATACGGGAAAAGAACAAATTATGGTGGTTAATGGATTATGAACAATATTTAGGATAATTCAGAGAAATTAATCCAAAAACAATTTGATAAGGTATGCTAGATAGTCCACAAAAATGACAAATCATTACTATGATAATTAGAAAGGATGCTGGTGAAAATTAATTAGTGAAGGTCATACCCAAAGGGGTGGCTAGCATAATAATGGTATGCTTGTTCATGAGAAAAGAATCGTGAATTTTGAGAAAAAGGAACGACAATAAGAAAACATGTAGAAGGAACAACAATTGTTCCCTTCGAATGAACAATGCTATACAAAAAAAAAGAACATCAGTCACTATAAAGGGAAAAAAAATTGTAACAAAGGGAACAATAGTTGTTCTGTTCAAATGAATGGAAACCACACGAAAAGGGAACAACAACCGCACGAAGGGAACAATAATCATACGAAGGGAACAACAATCACATGAAGGGAAAAAAAATCATACGAAGGGAACAACAGTTGTTTCATTTCAAATGAATGACAACGATGATGATCAAATTTTAACCATCTAATTAAGCGATTTGAAACCTTCCGCAAACATTTTTATTTTAGCGAATCTAGGATTGATTAGTCATCAACTAAATTAATTCAATTTTTGTGTGTAGGTCTATTTAATGATGGTTTGTTAGTGTCATGCATTCATTACAGTTGCCCAATTGTTTTCATAACATGACGTATTCATCTTTTGTGAAAACAATTTGGTGAGCAAGGAAAATAAAAGAGTGCTAATTTTATTCATTACAGTCATCTCTTTATTTCTTAAGTCACTTTTCTAAAAAACTAAAGACTACAACTCAATCAAATCTGTAAAGAAATCTATATACAATATGTACAGTAACCGATGTCCATTTACCAGAAAAGGAGAACCAGACCCGTCAATGGTAACCAAGGTGACAGTTTCATTATCGTGAACTACATTGATTTCATACGGTCCTAGCCACCTTGTCTGTAATTTTCCAGGAAAATCTTGAAATTTGGAATCATAGAGAAGCGCCCAATCACCTTTCGGGAAATATTTCTTCTTGATATGTTTATCGTGCCAGCTAGCTCTCTACTACTGAATAAAAACTATGCATTGTAGGGTGAACATGCGTGCTTCGTCTAACTCATTGAGTTGTTGTAAGCATTGTTTATGTGCCTCTGTAAGATCCAGTCCAATTTCCTGGGCAATCCTTAGAGCCTTGATCTCAAATTCAATTGGAAATATAGGTTCTTTGCCATAGACTAGATGATAAGGAGAGTAGTCAGTAGTGTTATGGCATGTCGTGCGATAGGACCATAAGGCATTTGGAAGCTCAACTGCCCAACTCTAGTGGTTTGTTGAGACTATTTTTGTCAAAATTGCCTCCAAGACTTTATTGGTACTTTCTACTTGTTCGTTTTCCTGTGGGTGGTAGGGGGCAGTAACTCTGTGTTTAATATGATAATTATGTAGGCTAGTCGTGATTTTATGGGCTGTAAATTGTGACCCTCTATCAATGATTACTTCCCTGGGTAATCCATAGTGTACAAATAGTTCTAAGAGAAACTTAATGATTGCTTCCTCCGTTACGTTTGACAAGGCTACTGCCTCTACCCATTTGGTCATATAATCTATTGCAACTAGGATATAAGACTTATGATTTGATTTTGGGTTGAAGGGGCCAAAAAAATCCAGTGCCCATCTCTCAAAAGGTTCTATGACTACTTGTTCTTGCATTGGAATTTCATCATCTTGGCCTAGCTGACCCATCCTCTGATAATTGTTCCAGGTTTGGACATATTTCTTTGCATCTTTGAATATTGAGGGCCAGTAATAACTGATCTATAAAATATTATGCCCATTTATGTGGTCTGCAAAGTGTCTTCCACAGGGCTCATCATGGCCTACTTTCAAAACATCGTAAATTTCATCATCTCTTACACATCTTCGGATTTGGAGGTCATCCCCTGTGTGGAATAGATACCCACCAATCCAGGTGAATTGTGCACTGCGTTGGATGATCAATTTCTTTTCTCTTGATGATAGGTGTGCTGGTAGTTTCCCAGCTGCCAGCTAATTCACCACATCAGCATACCAAGGCGTCATAATAGTGACATTGAACATGTGTTATCTGGAAATTGGTCTTCAACTGTCAAAGAGTCTTCTATTTTGGGTATGCGAGACAAGAAATATTCCACGAGATTCTCTCTTTCGAGTTGATCCTTGATGGTGATGTTGAATTTCTGTAATAGTAATAACCACTGATTAACCCGTCCATTAGTAGTTGGTTTGTTAGCTAAATATTTAATATCAGAATGATCAGTCTACAGTATAACTGGATAGCCTGTTATATAGTGGCGGAAATTATTAATAGCATGTATAACGGATAAAAATTATTTTTCTGTTACTGTATAATTTAATTCAACGGCAGTAAGATTTTTGCTAATAAAATAAATAGCATAAGGTTTCTTGTCTTATTCCTGTCCAAGCACAACGCCTGTGGCTATATATGATGCATCTGTAGAAATATGAAATGGCAATTTCCAATTTGGTCCTCTCATCACTAGTGTTGTTGAGACCATCCTTTTGAATTCTACAAACGTAACATCACACTTGTCAGACCATTGAAATTCTGCATTACCAGTTAAATAATGTAAAGGTGCAACTGTTCTTGAAACATTTTCTATGAATATGCGGTAGTATCCTGCAGCGCCAAGGAAACTACATACCTCAGTTTGTGTACGAGGTGTAGGTAGATTAAGGATTACCTCTATTTTTGTTGGGTCTACCTTGACTCAATATGCATAAACATAGTGTCCTAGTACCACACCTTCGGTCTTCATCATATGACATTTCTCATGACTCAAACATAGCCTGGTAGCAATGCATCGTTCCAATACCTTCTCCATATTACTTAGAGATTGATTAAAATCAGTGCCATAAGGGGTGAAATCATCCATGTAAACTTCAAGTCCTTCATTAATCAGATCAGAAAATATGATCAGAATGGCTCTCTGGAATGTGGCTGGAGCATTACGTAATCCAAAGGGAAATACTCTATATGAAAAGGTACCACAGGAACATGTAAATGTAGTTTTATCTTGGTCTTACGGAACAATTTGGATCTGATTATAACCACTAAAACCATCTAGGAAGGGGCCCCCGGGGGGGCAGCTCAATTGGCAAGTGCCGTGAAAATGAAGTTCCATGAGGTTTCGAGTTCAACTCCCCCCGACTTACAATGTGTGCCACGTAAGGGGCATCGTGGGAACACCTGGAGGTTATAGTGGTAGCAGTTGGATAACATGGCCATGTGTAATGCGAGCACGTGCCCAACTAGTTGATGATTCCGCCAGACAAAAAAAAAGAAAAAAAACCATCTAGGAAGGAAAAGAATTGCTTCGCTGCTAAAGTGTCAAGGACGTGATCAATAAAAGGTAAAGGAAAGTGGTCCTTCTGGGTATATTTATTGATTTCTCTGTAGTCTACAAATATTCATCATTTTCCATTCTTCTTGGGGATGATCACTAGTGGGGAAACCCACCAACTATATCAAATAGGATATATAATCTACATCCAACAGTTTTTGTAACTCTTCTTTAACAACATACCTGATATGAGGGTTCAATATTTATTGGGGCTGTCAGATGGGTCGAGCATCTTTCTCAATATAAATATGATGTGTACAGAGTTGGGGATCAATTCCCTTCATGTCAAGATACTCCCAAGCAAAAGCTTGTTGATATTTAGAAAGGATCTGAATCAATTTTTGTTGTTGTTGCTCATTCAAATTAACATTAATATTTAGAAACCTTCCCTATGCAATTTCAACTGATATGCTATTATGGACAACAATATTGGGGATCTGTTGTTCCATCAATTCTTCCAAAGGATCTCCCTATGCTTCATTATCTAACACAACTTTTAGCATTTGACATGTTGGTTTTCTTATAATGGCTGGGTTGTTAATGAAGCTACTGATCACATCATCTTCTAGTTGGTTCTTGAGTCTTAGAGATTCTTCTAGTGTGAGAGGAGATTGTAGATTCTTTTCTGGATATCTAGGTGGTGGCAACTGTTGATGTATGATATGCGGACTTGGTTTAGCTGGAGGATACAAGATGAGGTTCTTTGTAGCACTTCCTCTAGAAATAGTCATGTTGCATGTGCGACATCCTATGTATGCATCTGTTGTTGTGATCCATGGCCTTCCTAGTATCAATGGGTGTCCGTCGAGTCCACTTCTTGGGTTGATAATTAGGAAATCAATTGGGTATTCCCAAGAGTCGACCGAAATTTCTATATCATGTAATGTGTTGACTGGTTTAACCACTTATCTATCAACCAATTGTAACATAATTGAAGTAGGTTCGAAGGAGGTGAAACCCAGGGTGTTACAGGTCTCGATGGTCATGATATTAATGGTTTCCCCCAAATCTACTAGTGTATTTGGAAAAGGACAGCCCTGAATCTGCATTGTTACCACAGGATTTCCTGTGTCTGTATACTTGACCAACTCCTTCTTTCCTAAAATAAGATCGGACAAGGCTCATACCACGCGAAAAGTTGATGGATTTTTAGCTTTCCTGGCAAACTTCTTCCCACATAATTCCTTAATCATCTTTGCATAAATTGGGATGTCTTCCAGAGCCTGTAGGAGTGGGATATTGACATAGAGATTCTTTAGTTCCCCTACAATATCACAGTTAGGATATACAACTGGTTTTTCTACCATTAGTCTCTCAGGAAATGGGGGAGGAGGAATCACATCCTCGTCAAAAGTCTGTTGCTCGAATGTGTTTTCCCCCTGTTCTACTTTTTTCATTATGACCACAGACAAGGGTGTTATTGCTAGTTGTATATTGTTTTCACTCTCTTTCTCTTAGTGAATGTTACTTTATTTAGGAGAAATTATGCGCCCTTACCTCAACCAGAGTTCGTTGCACCCTACATATTTGATTTCCCTGTCCAAATTCTCAATAATTTGCACAAGTTGGGCTGGTCTATTATTAGGATTTTAGTTGGGTTGAGCTAGTAATTGAGGGTGCATTTGAGGTTGAGGGTTCTAGGGTAATTGGAGTGGAGCTTGCAAATTTGGTTGGGCTTGAGGAGCCATCCCCATGGGTTGATTGGTCATCCCCATAGGGCGCTGCCATTTTTTATTCTAATTGGGGCCTTGGGAAGCTATGTTAGTCCCCTGTGAAGGATACGGGTTATTATTTGAATTCTACCACGATAGGGTAGGCTATTGCGAGTTAGGCCAGGGGGTATTTGTAGATGATTTATTTGTCCAGGGTGAAGTAGGATATTGCTAGGACTGCCAGGTGGGGTTAGTGAATGGTTGTCCTTTCCATGCGTTTCTAGAATTATGTTGTTGACCATACTGCCCAGAAAAGAAAGAGGAAGGATCTTGTAGTGTACCTGGGGGACGAGCCTGCCATTGGCGACGCTGATCCATCAGATATATCGTTTATGTTTCCTCTTTCGCTTATTTAAGGACAAATTTTATCCATGAGAGTGATGGGCATTGCTCTATTGCATGGTCTTTGGCACAGATGGCACAAACCCGAACCACATCCAAAGGACATTCCCTCGAACCATTTTTTGTTCTGCATTGGTGACAATATATGGCCAAGGACTGTTCTAATTATGTTTATTTCTGTTTAGCCTACAAAACATCCAATTGTGTGGTCAGAGTTTCAAAATGTCAATTTTGAAATTTTATAAAAGATTACCAACTTCTGCTCGGGTGACACCCCCACTAGTAATGTTGTTGTTTCTAGTGAGGGGATCTCGCATTCCCGATCTGGTCCGTGTACTTCCACATGAACACCTGATGCACAATTGGTTAATTTTATCATAAGTTTCTTGATACGTATCACCTTTCCCCATTAAATTCAATGTTTCTACCCATTCATCCTTCATACCTTTTATCCGAGTTTCTCTAAGTACCTCACTTGGTAGTGTACCATAAGGCGGGCTTTGGAAATTATATTGAAACCTTTCAACACATTATTCTATTGTATTGTTTTCTTTTGTATACATTTCAAAGATTTCATATTTTAGGTCCCTGGCTCTACAATAATCTTGATATTTCATCAGGAAGGCTTGTTTCATTTCATCCCATGAATTTATAGTCCCTCCTCCTAATCCCATAAACCATCGCAAAGCTACTTCTTTCAAGGTGGAAGGAAATGACTTCAATTTCTGCAGTTCAGAGGTGTATTCATAACCTCTACACATGACATCAAATTCAAATAAGAATGAATTAGGGTCCTCGGAGATCAATCCATGAAAAGTTGACAGATTCTATAGTGGGATGGATTTCATTGGGGCATTGGCAACCAGATCGACTATAGGATATTCCAAAGTGGAAGTTTGGGGTCGCAGTTGGTTATGTTGTGCCATTTGATTGAATATATTCCAATATCCTTCAAGGATTTCTTGGTCTGGGTGTTCTATTCAGGGTTATTGATTACTTGGTCCCCGAGGGTATTTAATCCTGCTACCTTTATCTAGGATTTCAGATGTAACTTCTCCTATCAGAGTCACAAGAGATCCAGGTTCAGGTGGTGGTGATGGGTTTTCTTTAGCAACCCCATTGGTCTCCCCTTCTCCTTCTTCCAAATTGAAAGAATTTCCCTCGTCTAAAGGGCTAAGAGGTGGGGTATCTGTATTTTGAAAACTTTGTTCAGTCCCTTCAATTTTTCTATTAACCTCAGCATAAGCTACAGTGGGTGAATTTGTTGCTTGAGGGATTCGGGTAGAACCTTTTCGAGGTCTGACCGAGGGGACACTGGGCCCTAGGCTTTTGTATTTTTTGGTGGGGTTTTGGTTTTTTAGGGTCTTTCTTCTTAGTCATACACACTTCACACAAAATTCTAAGTACCTATATGACCTCTATGCATCAACTGAAGGTAGGCGTTGGCACAAACATTTTACTTGTTGCCTACGTAGGTTCTTACCTTTAGTTTTCAATACCTCATTCTCCATAGACACAACCTAGGCTATCTTTGGCATTCTCCTTGGCAATGACACCAAAATGTTGGGCTCTAAATATGTCCTAAAAACAACCTCAGTTTAACATTAATTTATCAACCGAGCATTCGTCTTTTCTTTCAAGAATATCAACAAAGTCTATGCAAATAGTTGTAGAGGTTAAAATCGTGTAGTTAAAGAAAATCTGAGTTTATTAACAATCAAGTTCCTCACACATTCATTAAAACTCTGAAACTAAGATCTGACTCAACATAATTATAATATAATTAATAACATGCTGTGAATTAAAGGCGTTAACTAATTGACCAAATTCATCTAACTAAGAAACAAGAATTTAATCTTATGAAAATACTTTGTAAACCAATTCTATCAATAATTATCTAATTTGCCGGAAAAGAACAACTAAGTACTGTAAAATTGAGATGGAACAACAAATGCAGAATTATGTGAAAGGAACAACAATTGTAAATTTAATAAAAGGACAATGCGTGTGAAAATGAGAGGAGTTGTCAAGCAATAAACTACAACAATGGGAATTGGAACAACAATCGATAACATTCAAATGAAGCATCTATATTATGTAATCAATTTATAAAAACATCAACACACTCACACATTTATCTAACTATTGCAAAGAGATTTAAATCACAGAACTGAAATCAAATTGATATGATTACAGATTGAGACA
>SNQJ01S0092589.1:18381-32465 GCA_010110895.2 Picea sitchensis | reverse complement strand
GATCCTGGAAAAAATGGAACTCACCATCAATTTGAGTGCCCCATAGTAGGCTTCTACATCATACAAGACTGCATTAATGGCATTTTTCAGGGATAATATCCTTCCAAAATAAACAAGTGCAGCCAGCTGCTTATACTGCCTCCGAAGTTAACAAGAAATACAGTTTGTTGCAAAGTTAACAATGTTTATACTACCTCCGAAATTAACGAGAAATACAGTTTGTTGCAAAGTTAATAAGAAATACACTTTGTTGCCATGACAAAATTCATTGGATTTACCAATGAATCGTTTAAAAAAATGTTTTATTTTATAGATTAAGAAATAATATTTTTGATTTCTTAAGTTAAACATTAGGTTTATTGCAAATTTAATTTCCCGAACAACTAGAAGGCGGTAATAAAACTTTTAACTTAATATATTTGATTTACCAATGAACCCTTAAAAAAATGCTTTATTTTATATATTAAAAAATAATATTTTTGATTTGTTACTTTTACCATTAGTTTATTGCAAATTTAATTTCCTGAACAACTAGAAGGCGGTAATAAAGCTTTGCAGTTACAGACCAATGAGTAGTTTGAAAATGTTTTATTTTATATATTAAAAAGTAATATTTTTTATTTCTTAGGTTGAACATTAGGTTTATTGCAAATTTAATTTCTCTAAAAACTCAAAGGCTGTAATAACGCTTTGAACTTACAGACCAATGAACAATTTAAAAAATGTTTAATTTTATATATTAAAAAATAATATTTTTGATTTCAACATTAAGTTTATTGCAAAAATTTTAAAGTGAAAACAAATTAATGCACCGGTCAACTCTGAACGAACGCTATATACTGAGCGGAGAAGTATAATAACCTTGCATTTAATTGCCCTATTCTACTTCGCCTTTTCTAATTCAGAGCCACCAAAGTTTCTCGGAGAAGAGGAGCTTCGTGGAGGGAGGAAGATGGCAGAGGTGGAAGAGGAGTACTCAGGCCCAACAGGGTTATATGAATTGCCTGAGGATATGAGATAAGAGATATTGGCGTTGCTGCCACTTGAATGTCTCTGTAGATCTCGCAGCGTTTGCAAGGACTGGAATGCCCTCCTCTCATCCACTAAATTCAGAACTAGTAGATGGACTGAGGCGCCTCCAAATTTCAGCCATGGTTGTTTCTGTGCAAATTTAGCTTACAACGTCATCTACCATAATTCCAAATACGGCGGATCTCCTAATTATTTGGTCTTTTTAGCCATTTAAAAATGGTGAAAAGACGAGTGAGTATATCAGTTTTCAATAATTTCGCATTAAATAACTGCAATCACCTCTTGCATTAAATAACTGCCGAAAGGTTTAATTTGTTGACCAATGATTATATATAAAAATAATTTTAAAATTTTAAAATAAAGTTAAACTTTGTAAAATATCACAAATTTTGAATTTTTGGTCAACTACAGTAAACGTACAAACTGTACAAATTGATTGCTGTAGTTTTTTTGGTAAAATAATAATAAAAAATTATCAAATAAAATTAAACATTATAAAATATCACAAATTTTTAATATGCAGTCGACTTACAAACTGATTGCTATAGTCTTCTTGACAAAGAGTAATAAAATGAAAAAAACAAATATGACACATAGTATTTAAATGACACAAAAATAAAAATAAAATGTTAGGGAAACTATTTTAAGAAGAATTCCATCATAAAAAAAAATTCTAGATGGGTAGAAGTGCTCATTAAATTTATACAGTCTTTTCTAACTGTTCTATGAAATGGTTTTTTTCGACATAAATCTGCACCAACTATTTTTTATTGTTTAAAATCAATTTCTGAATACATAAATAAATTCAGCATGCTCAAAAAATCTTAAAATATTAAAATTTTACAAAATAATCACTAAAATTTAAAAATCTAACAATTTTTCACTTAAATTTCTGACAAAAATCTCCAAAACAATATTATGGAAAAATAATCAATTCATTAAAAAATAAAAATAAACAAAAAACCTGGGCATGCAGCCATTCCCTGGAAAATTTTGCTATAGTTKTCAGTCATGCACGCGGCTTTCTTTTTCTCTACTTGACCCCCGGAAATCGTGGCTAGACTTATGGAATGCCGATGACAAGCTGTTCAATATGGAAAAAGCCACGTCGCGTTTCTTATTTCTTTTTTTTTTGTTGTTGTTTTATTAAATTGAAAAAAAATAAAAACAAAAATAGGTGTTTGGGTTGGTAAGTTTTTTTTAAATAGTATACATATATGTATGGAAACAATATCGAAATGCTATTTTAATTTAGTTTATAAACTATATATTTTAATTTAGTTTATAAATCAATAATATTTTATGTATCATATCACTACATAGTATGTGACATATGTGTATTTATATTTATGTATATATAGTATATAATTTGAGTGGGTTTAATGGTTAAGAACATGTCTTTCCTTTTAAGAGGTTATAAATTTAAATTTAGAGAGGGGTAGGGTATGCATATCTTTGTAGACTTTACTAATAGGGTATGTATATCTTCCTAGACTTTACTAGTCAAATCACTAGATGGAGAGAATCTCTTGTCCCACAAATAAGGTCTCATACATCAATTTGATGTCTAACTTGATCGTGACCTTAAAAATAGATTATTATTATTATTATATAATATTAAACAAATAATATTTCTTATTTAAAAAAAATAAAATATTATTTTAATTTATTTAAAATTGTATTTCTAAAAAAAATATTTAAAAATAAAACACCATAATTTTAATGATTTAAAAAGTTAAAAAAATTAATAAATATATAACATAAAATAAATATTTAAAAAAAAAAACCATAATTTTAATGATTTAAAAGGTTAAAAAAATTAATAAATATATAACATATACACATTTATAATATTTATAAGTACATATCGTATTTATTTATAAGTGGAAGTTGTAAGATTATGTTGATTGTATAGTGTTAATGTATGTAATGTAATATTAATATGGGTTTATGATTGATGGGTAAATACTATATTTAAAAAAACATATGTATGAGTTATTTATTTAATAAAAATTTAATGGTAGCATTTATATATAATTTATGAAAACAAGTAATGTGTATTTGTCCGAAGCGGTAGTATTTATATGTTGTTTAAATATATGGTGATGAGGCTGAAAGGAAATTAAGCATAAATATGATGGTTGTGACACATGTATGTCCATCTAAAAAAACCAATTATTTGACGTCTAGTAGAAAAATCAACCCTAGAATATCATGGCTATGTTCAAAAGCTTTGATTTCTATCTCGATGTGATATAGTGGTAGATAGGTGAAAGTTCTTACGTGAAATTTGATAATGAACGTGGCATTACTTTGATACTTGTGCTTATGTGGTTTGATGATTATAACAACGTTGCTTTATCTTGATTTGATGGTATTAGTGATCTTCATTGATCGATGAGGTTAATGTTGATATTGATAATGTTATTGTTAATAATTGATGGTCGTGATGATATTAGTAGCTAAATGAGTATGCTTCACAACTAGGGATAGTATTAGATGATTCACCATTTTACTTGATAATGAGGGTATTTATTAGTGAAGAATCAATGGAATCTTGTCCAATATGTGAGCTAGTTAACATATATGTTAGCTAGTTAACATATATGTTATATGTGAACTAGTTGACTTATAATATTTGATAAAATTCATGATTATAATGTTATGATAATTAAATAATGGTAAACTAATGATGTTATTGGTATTGATGATGTATATATTTTTTATTAATAAAGCTTGGATTTATTGGTACGATGACAAGAAAAGTCTCTAATGCTATATGATTCAATTAATGAGTTTAAAGTAATAATAGTGATCAAGTCCTTGGATTAACGATAGGGTACTCAAAGATAACAATAGGAATGAGAGTGTGAGGTTTTGAATTTAAATTAACTTGATATTGACGATATAGATAAGGTGATTATTGAGCTTACGATATTGATTGAGATGACCCAGATAACAAAAATGATATGGAGGAACTAAGAGATGTGAATAATTCAATATGATTATGATTAATGATGATGTTTATTTGTGTCAAAATCATAATTCTATATGATGATAATCATGGATTATGCTCGATCGTGATTGTCAATCCAATGACATTATGACTCATTACCATTTATTGAAAAATCCTGATCTTAATGACTAGATGACACGAAAATATCAATAAGCCTAATGAATGACATTTGATCAACCAATAGCATCATCAATCTGCAACTTGAAATGTTTGATGTATGAGTAGACTGATGATAATTCGATGGAATTAATTATGCTAACAATGAATTGTATTGATCAAATTGATAGCAAGGTGTGGATATCATTAATATTAACTTGATGATATTGATTGCAACAACGATTTATTGATGACCCTAATGATGTTAATAGACAAATATATATGCTTCTTGTATCTAGTATCATTGATACTCTTGATGGTGTTGCTTGATTGATGAATTCACTTGATAATGATGAGGTTCATGAATGGTGATTTAGTGATTTAATGCAAATGATTTGACATTGTATTTGGTAATATTTATGATTTTGATGCTATTTGATGACCTGATCACATGAAAAAAAGGGTTTCTGGGGATATTGGTGCGACATTTCAAATCATTGATCCTCTGATATTTGTGATGCTAAAAAATTATGGGGATAACTAAAAGATAACATGTGATTGTAGATGCTTGGATCATGATGGAAGGATCAAGTGCAATGAAAATAAGACATACCTTATTTGTCATTTATTTGGGAAATATTGGCATCCTTTCCTGACTCTCAAGACTTGGAATCACCTCAAAGTATGAGTAGCCTCTCTACCATGTTAGGAACAAGCCTTAGTAATGTTGTAATTGATACAAATTATTAAGAAAAATGATAATTATGATGAGATTCCATTTATGATAAAGTGATAATATCATGATTTGATGTTATTAATAATTATTTGTAAAATTGGTATTGGGGATCTAGATAATACTAATGACTTGATGGTGTGGATGATACTAGAGTGAATGATGGTAAGGTCAATATTTGGGTGGCAATGCTCGATTAATGACGTTGATTTCATATAATGAAGTAACCAAAGAATATGAGGTGTGATTTGGAAATCATAGATAAAGGAGTTTTCATACTTAGTTTCATAATATATTGATTTGGGATTTGAGGCCATAGCCTTGTTATGAGGGGAAGAATTGTAACTCCCCAAAGGGAATGTGCTTTTTTTGTAATATTTTAGTTGTCTATGATTGTAAATGTCTTGTGGATCATGGATGATTGTCTCTATAAGAATTATTGCTAATCCAATGGTTATGAGTATGATCCCTCATGAATAATGGTTGAGTTTTCCTTGGTGGCTAGTTGTTGACAAATTATACCTGGAAATTAGGTGATGTGCTCCATTTCAATATTTATTAATAAGATTTGTATCAATACACACTAGCTACTCTTTAGCTAGAATTTGAGTTTTTTTATATGGTGAATTGGACTCCTCTTCTGAGATGATCCCTGGTTGGATATTTACTTTCCATAGGAAATATGTATGATTTAAGCAATGATGGATTTATGATAAGTAATGTTGATTTGATATGATGCTTATATAATGAAGGTGTTATAATATGTGTTCGATGACTTTCCTTTGTCATGGTTCATATTATGGTTTATGATATATGCACATGTTGGATGCCACATTATGATGTATTCATGTAGTAGATGCCTTTCCTTTGACATGTTTCATGATATATGGTACATGATGAATGCCTTCAATGTATGAAAGTATTGGACACATTGCCTTTGATATGATTCATGATATATGGTACATGATGAGTGTCTTGATGTATGACATTATTGGATACCTTTCCTTCGATGTGGTTTATGATATGCACATGATGGATGCTTTTATGTATGACAATTTTGGATAGTTTGATGTATGAAAGTATTGGAATCCTTGCCTTTGATATGGTTCATGATGTATATGCACATGATTGATACCATGTTGGATGACTTGATATGATGTGTACCTGTATTGGATACATTTTCCATTTGATGCGGTTAATAATAGAATTTATAATTCATGCTTGATAAATGAGATAATTGATGCAATGAATTACTATGACCATGTTGTATGTTTACATTGGTATCTTCGATGGACTAACTTGTTGCACTTGAGATTGTGGACAATGGGGAAATACACTCAAGTGAAGGGTTCTTTTATTAGTGAGGATGAATAAATCATCCTAGTTAACTTGGGTAAAATAGTAGGAGGCGAAGGAGTTGCAATTCACTTTTACCCTATTCTAGATTGGTGCATGGATTTTCGAGGGTCATAACTTTTGACTTAGTTATTCATTTGGGATGAAATTTTACAGGTAGTTGCATCTCGAAGATTTCACTATCKCATCAATATGATTCTTTAAATCATACATTATTTTGACACTTTTTTGGGGCCAAATTCCTTCATATAAGGCCTCAAATTGGGGTTTTAGTGTTTTTTCGGGATTTTTTAAATTGGTAATTATCATTTGYCTCTTAGTTTATACACCTAATYAGAAAAGCGAGTTGAAAAATAGTGTCTCTCTAGTTAGCTCATAGTTATTGGTAAGTTTTAGAGTCAYGTGAGAATTTTCTAAAATTATTTGTTTTTCTAAAATTAGTTGTTTTTGAAAATCTCAGATAGTAGTTATAAGGGGTTGAAATTCCATTATAATAGTCACGATGGAGAAGGAATAAAAGAGATTTATTTTCCATTCTCATGTGTTTGCATGGTTTTTATATCTTGTGAATGAATATAAGTTTATTGGCTACATCGTCTAGTATCAAAGTAGGAATATGGATGGGAGAGGAAGAGGAAGACCAGTGTATCTTTCTCAGATGCATAGAGATATGCAAAACCTCCAAAGGCAAGTAGAAGATATTACAAATGTGTTGGCTAGTCGGAGAATAATACAAAGAGAAGTGTTTGATGAGGAGTTAGATCGAGGAGATGTATATCAACATACAAAAAATGAAGAAGAACAATTAGACCACATGACTTTTGAAGAGAGGATGCTTAGGGATCTAGAAGGGAGAAATGATGGGATCAAAATGGAAATTTCATAATATGGAGTCTTAAAACATAGGAGTTAATAGATCGGTTGAACTCCATGGAATTTTTTTTTGAATGGAAGGTGATGACAGAAGAAAAGAAGGTGAAATTTGCATGAAAAAATTTGAAGGATCACACCATGATTTGATGGGATCATGTGAAAAAATAAAGAGCAAAAAAAGGAAAAGGAAAAATTAAGACCTAGAGCAAGATAGTAAAAAAATTGCAAGAAATATTTTTTCCTCTCGACTATGCCCAATCCCTTTTTCATAGATTTTAGAACTTGAAGCAAAACCTATCCACCATGGAGGAACTCGGAAACAATTTTTATCAGTTGTCCATTCATGTGGATCACTAGGAAACTAATGAGAAAATAGTTGCAAGGTATGTGAATTGTTTAAAGTTTTATATTCAAGATGAATTGAACATGCATAGGGTTTGTAATGTGGAAGAGGCATACCAATTATACTCAAAGGATGAGGAAAAACAAAATCGACAATTTTTTCAAAGGAATAGAGGAGCAAGGAGGGGTACATCGTCTACTTCACTGGGTGGTTTTACCTATGGAAAAGGCGAATAATTCGAAGGATCTAAGAAAGAAGAAGATACTTGACAAGGTAACCTAATTCAACCATGCATAAGAGGATTTCAGAGGGGTAGAGGTTACGATGGTGACAAAGGAGGACCTTATGTGTGTTTCATATGTGGTGTAGAGGGTCATAGAGCATTTCAAATGCGCAAATTATAACATACAAGAGCCAAAGCTAGGAAAACATCCTAGTTTAAACTTGGTCCAAGCTAAGAATGAAGAATAAGGAGCTGAATCTGAAGTCCCACCTAATATGGAGGAGATTCTCTTGATACATAGGTCAATGGCGATTCCTGAAAAAGAGAAAAGGCAGAGTAGTGGCAATGAAGATTGTTGGGTTTAGAAAAATATTTTTCGAACCAGATGCACTTCCAGGGGAAAGGTATGCCAAATTATTGTTGATAGTGGTAGTTGTGAGAATATGGTTTCCAAAGAGATGGTAGATAACTTGAAATTACGTTGTGAAACACATCCCCATTCTTACCGAATATCATGGTCCAAAAAAGGGAATGAAGTCACCATTAATAAAAGATGTTTGATCAAATTTTCCATTAGTAAGACTTACAAATATGAAGCATGGTGTGATGTCATTCCGATGGATGCATGTCATATGTTATTGGGGAGGCCTTGGCAGTATGACATAAAATTCATGCATGATGGAGAAAATAATACCTACAATGTTTGGAAGGATGGATCAAAAGTCATCTTATTTCCCCTTAAAGATGAAGGAAAAGATGAGAATATGTTGTCGAAAAGAGAGCTTGTTAAGGAAATGAAGGCAACGTGATTATGTTATGCATTAATAGTGTAAAAAGGAGTCGGGGAAGACATACCAATCCCTACTAAAGTAGCCAAGATACTAGAAGAATATGTTGATCTTATCCCTAATGAACTACGTGATGGTCTTCCACCAAAGAGGGATATTCAAAATCACATTGATCCAATCCCAAGATCATCTTTACCTAATCAGGAATCCTATAGGATGAGTCCTACACAACATGCAGAGCTCAACCGACAAGTGACAAAACTCATAAATAAATGTTTGGTAAGAAAAAGCATGAGTCCCTATGCTATACCGACATTGTTGAATCCAAAAAATAATACATGGAGGATGTGCACATATAGTAGAGAAATCAATAAAATTATCATAAAATATTAGTTTCATATATTGTGATTAGATGACATGATGGATGTTCTAGTCAAAGCTAAATATTTTAGTAAAATTGATCTGCAAAGTGGATACCACTAGATCCAAATTTGTGAAGGGGGTTAATGGAAAACTACCTTCAAGACTAGGGATGGACTATATGAATGGATGGTGATGTTATTCAAGCTGTCTAATGCACCTAGTACTTTAATGTGGTTGATGAATACTGCTCTTTGAACTTATATTGGTAAGTTTATTGTCGTTTATTTTGATGACATCCTAATTTTTAGTAACAACAAAGAACATCACTTGCATCATTTAAAAGCTATATTGGATGCATTGAGAAAATACTAGCTTTATGAAAACCTAAATATATGTAGTTTCTTGTATGAAAGTATGGTATTTTTGGGTTTCGTCATCTCAACAGAAGGAGTCAGGATGGATTCCAAGAAGGTTGGAGCAATTTTGGAGTGGTCTAGTCCTAGGATCATAACATAGGTAAGAATTTTTCATGGGTCGATGACCTTCTACCGAAAATTTATTCAAAATTTTAACAGTATTGTAGCACCCATAACATATTTCACCAAAGGAAAGACATTCATGTGTACCGATGAAGCTAACGAAAGTTTTAATTTTATAAAAAGGTCATTGAGGAACCTATAATGGCCTTACCAGATTTTGATAAAGTGTTTGAGGTAGATTGTGATGCTTCACATGTAGGAAATCGAGTTGTACTTAGCCAAGAAGGTGGGACAATTGCATTTCTTAGTGAAAAGTTGAATGAGGTAAGAAATAACTACTCCACATATGATGTATGATTTTATGCAATTGTGCAAGAATTGCAACATTGGGGCCATTATTTAGTGTCCAAGGAGATTTTGTTATTTACCAATCACATTGCATTAAAATATGAATTTACAACCAAAAGAAATTGAACAATAGACATGAAAAATGGGTCTTTTTCTTACAAGGCTACACCTTTGTTCTAAATCACAAATCAGGATGACAAAATCAACTTGCAAATGCCTTGAGTCAGCACACTATTCTTTTACAACCATGGAAAATCAATTAATTGGGTTTGCTACATTGAAGGATCTCTATGCATCTGATGATGATTTTTGGGCGATTGTGGAACAGTTGGAGAATCCAGTAGCTGGGGACATGGATCTTACTCAAGGTGAATAATTTATGCAAGATGGTTACCTCTTCAAAGGAAAACAAATATGCATTCCAATTGGTTCTATGAGAGAAAATATTATTAGAGAACTTCATATTAATGGTTTGGAAAGACATTTTGGAAAAGATAAGACACTATCCTTAATCGAAGATAAGTATTAATGGACAAAGATGAAAAAGGATACAACCAGGTATGTGGCGCAGTGTAGGATTTTTCAAATGTCTAAAGGACACTCACAAAACACAAGGTTTATGCCATTACCAGTGCCTACAGGACCATGGATAGATATACACATGAATTTTGTGTTGGGGCTCCCAAACGCACAACGAGGTAATGACTCTATTTTTGTGTTTTTTCCTAGGTTCTCTAAAACGGATAATTTCATTGCTTGCAAGAAAACTAGTGATCCATAGAGGGTGGCATAGTTGTTTTTTTTCAAAAAATATTAGATTGCATGGGGTTCCAAAAACTATTACCTCTCATAGAGATACTCGGTTCTTGGGTCATTTTTAGAGTACTTTATGGAAGAAAATGTTAGATTTTCCTTATTTACAGAACATTAGAGTTATTAGTGTTATTTTAATTCATTACCATTAACACACACACACACACACACACACACACACACACACACATATATATCATGTACTGAGAAGTATCAACATAAACAAGAGAAAAAAAGAACACAATAGATTTATCCTAGGAAGATCCCAAATGAGGGAAAAACCCAACAGCCTTTCTTAGATAGATTATGTTCACAAAGAAAGTCCAAAAAGATAAACCCTAGCTCAAAGGATAGCTCAACCAGAAATACCACCACAGTTGCAGCATCAACACAATGCCAATATAGCGCACAACTACCAAGAGTAGTGCACAAGATAGAGATACCAGAAAGATTGAACAAGAAGAAACTTTGTTATTGTAGCAACTACGTCACCTTCTCCAAAATTGTGCCTTACTTCTATGTAGCTGAGAGAGTGTGAGTGAGTGAACAAATGAGCCAAGGAATCTCCTATTTATAGTCTTCCTGGCCACTTAACTAGGCCGACTTCTCCTATGGAAAGGTGCCACTTCAATATTCTTTATTCTTTTGGGTTGAATTCTCTTTTGGGGTATTTTCACATTTTTCCAATGCATCTCTTGCTTCCAGAATATTTGCCGCATATAAGAAAGGTCATCTAGGAGGTAAATTTCCTCTCGTAGCTACCAAACATCAACACTCTCTCTTATATAGGGATGTATCTTTCACGATGTCTTTATCTAGTAGTCTACTATCTACTTTGCAATCAACTAGTAACACATAGCTAGTGCAATTCCATTAATAGATGGAATCATTTTTCATAGTCTTTGCAATCAAGTAGCACACAACTACTCCCAATGTGAACTAGTAGTCTCCATGAAAATAAACTAGTAGAAAACAACTACTATAATACCATCCCGTAGAACAGTACTGTGTCGATCCATAGTAGTACATAAATACTATCTAGTGGTACACAACCACTCCAAGTAGCACACAACTACTATCCARAGACATACTGCCTCTCTTCTGCAATCAAATGATAGCTACACAAGATATCACCATGCAGTATCATAATCTCTATGATTATGCAAAAATCAACTAGTARCACAAAGCTACTATCATGCYATCAACCATAATCATAGTCTGCAACCTCCATGACTATGTAGAAATCAACTAGTAACACACAAATACTACAATTCCATCATCCATAGTCATCCTTACGAGTATGAAACAATAATCTAGTAGCACACAACTACTATAATTCCATCAACCATAGTCATACACATGATTATGCAACAATTATCTAGTATCACACAACTACTACAATGCCATCATCCATAATCATAGTCGATGTCTCTATAACTATGCAACAATCAACTAGTAGCACACAACTACTACAATGCCATTAACCATAGTTATAGTCTCATCTAGTAGCATGRACTTGGTCCTATAGTCCTCATGACTATGCATGTCATTCTTATTCTCTCATTAGGTCCTACATGAAATTACCCCCTCAGTCGCATGACTGATCTAGGGAACCCTTGGATAGASRGGTTACCCGACATGAGAAGAAACAACACACCTCCCTCTCAACAAGGGTGGACATTATKCATSACGCCAAGMTTTTCTATGGAACACCTCGAGTCCTTTCAAATCCTCGTCAAATCAACATGACTAATAGGAGAAATACTATGCCTGGGACATTCGCCACTAACCAAGTCAACATGGCTAATCGTGTGAGTGAATGTATCATTCTCCCTTGGTAAAATCAACATGACCAATCTGGGATAATTTATTCCCAATGATACTCATTTTTCCATGACCTTGGAAAAAATCTTAGTGAGAATGTCCGCAATCTTCTCATCTATGGATGTGTACTGGATATTCATTGCTCCCTTCTACATCATGTCTCATGTGAGGTCCCACAAGAAACTTTCAAAGAAACACTGCTTCACAGCTTACAATACTGGATTCTATATACTTTTCCTCTATTGTATTGAGTGCCACTGACGTCTGCTTCCTATTCAACCATTGGATCAAATTGATCCCAAAATGAAGAAACATTCAGAAGTACTCTTCTGATCCACTACACTCCCTTCCTAGTCAGAGTCTATATATCCCCGCAACTTCACATCTCCATCTGAGGCATATCTCAATCCTTATCCAATTGTATCACGCAGTTATCTCAACATATGTTTTTCTTTCAACCAATGTACATGTTTAGGTTCAACCATGTACCGACTCAAGGCATTCACTGCAAGACATATGTCCAACTTGGTGTTAACCAGGTACATCAAGGATCCAATTAGTTGTTTGTACATTGTGGGATCCACCAAATATGAATATGAATCACTTGGTAGCTTCAAAATTATCGTCATGGGTGTGGCCATGGACTTGTAGTCCATCATCTCGAAACTCTGCAGGATCTCAACAATATATTTTCCTTAGCTAAATAAAATCTCATCTAATCTCTGCCACACTTCCAATCCCAAGAAGTAATGCATTAGACATGGATCCTTCATCTTGAACTCTGAATCAAGCTCCCTCTTGCACCCAACTATGAGCTTCTCATCTCCTATCAGAAATAGGTCATCCACATATAGGATCAATGGGAAACCATCCCCAAGCTCATCAAATAATTGTTTGATCTAACATGTCATGTCTTGGGTGCATGTTTAGTCTCGTACAAATATTTCTTCAATCTACATACATGAGACTCCTTCTCATGTATTTTGTGGTTGCTCTATATATGCTTCTTCTAGATACTGGAGTAAGTGTCTTTTCATAATCTTCTCCCTCTTGCTGGGAGAATCCTTAGGCCACAAATCAAGATTTGTACATCTCTATGCTTCCATCTGAAACATGCTTGATCTTGTAGATCAACTTGGAAGTCATCACTAACTTCCCTTTTGGTCTCAGAACCAAGGAAATAATACATATCCTAGTCCTTCAGACTGGATTCCTCCTCTATCACTAAAACAAGGGAATCCTCCCAAGAGGTCTCATATCTCCTCAAAGCCTCTAAAGATTCGATCTAGCTTCCTATCTGTAATCTTGGAAGACATCTCTCTCTCCCATCTGAATCTGAGGAGGAATAATTTATGAGTGAAAGTCTCTAAGCAACTGACACTCTCTAATATCAGGCTCACTCTGAATATGCATGCTCCCTTTGAATTTGGTACTTGGTGGGGACATCTGCCTCACCATTGGTGGATCCATATTCTCCTCCTCATGATATGGCTCATCAATGCCATATATTTTTTCATCCTATAAAGTATCACGGGACCATGTTAGTCTCTTCCTGGTTACTGTAATGATTCTGGGTAGGTGCTTCTGGATTTACTAACTGTTCCTGGTGCAATGAAGAGTGATCAACTGAATTGATATCCATATGAGATACTCTGTATCTGCAAAGGTACTCTTCTTTCTAGAAGGTTCTAACTTCATCCCCCTTCCTTCATTAATAGGATGTGCACAACTCTTATGTTTGGATAGTATGCTCCATGTCTTAGATAGAGAACATCTAAATGGTTTCCTCTTGCAATC
>SNQJ01S0092589.1:5883-16604 GCA_010110895.2 Picea sitchensis | reverse complement strand
GAGTTGCATGTGTTGCCTCTCCCAAGACTTAGGATAAAAACATGTTTGTCCCACATCTTTGGAATAATAATAAATTATTATTCCCAAGAACTTAAGCCCCTAAGATTATCCCCTCTTTCCAACCTTTTAGCCTCCTCTTCCCTTACCTGCCTTGTGGAAGCTTAGTCCCCCATCACTCTTTCTTCATGGTCGATCTTCACACAATGATGTTTAATCTTTATTAATGCTCTGCATATTACATATACAAAAACAAGGTCCTTGCCTTTAACACTTAGGCTCTCTGGCCTAATAAACACATAATCCTACCAACTTATCAATACTTGTCTCACCAGCATACAAAACATGATTTACAATTCATAAACATGATTACAACAGGGCTCGTCCTTTGGATATTACAATCCTCTCCCCTTATTTTTGCACTGTCCTCAGTGCAAATTTCACACAACATCAACAAGATTTTTAAAATATTGAAAAAGATGTGGATATTCTGCCTGCATAGCATCCTCATGCTACCATGTTGTGTCCTCGGGACCATACCAGGTCCACTAGACCTTTACAATCCCTATGGCTAAATTTTAGAGCTGTTTTCTTTTTCGGTCCAATATGTGCACAATATGCACTTGCAAGACACCTTCTTGCTCCACCTGAATCAAATTCCAATCAATTACATGATTAGCATCATGTATATATCTATTAAGCAATGAAACATGAAACATATTATGTACAGTCATGGATGTAGGTAATGCATGCATATATGCAACTGGCTCAATCCTTTCTAGGATTTCAAATGGCCCACAAAATCTAGCTGCCAACTTGGCATAGTTTCCCATCTTCAGGGAACTTCTATTGGATTTTACTTTTAGGAAAACATGGTCACCCACTTTAAACTCTCCATGGGTTTTGTTTTTATCAACATAATTTTTCTTCTTGTCTTGGGAAGCCTTTAAATTCTACTTAATTTTTAGCATATGTTCTTCCATTTCCTTGAGCAACTCTGGCCCAACTTACTGGAGTATTGCACTTTCTACCATCAAGTGTTTCAAATGAGCTCATTTTCAATGATGCTTGATACCCATTGTTGTAGGTGAATTATACCAAATGTAGGTAGTCTTCCCATTTCGATGGTTTTTCCATCACATACATTCTCAGTATGTCTTCTATTACTCGATTCACCCTCTCTGTCTGCCCATCAGACTCAGGATGATAGGTTGTGGTAAAGTTTAGATTTGTTCTGAACCCCTTGAATAACCCTTTCCAGAAATTTGAGATAAATTCTGGGTCTCAGTCAGACACAATTGTCTTGGGAATTCCATGCAATCGTGCCACTTCCTTCATAAAAATGTCGGAAAAATACGCTACCTTGTGAGTAGTCTTTAATGGAATGAAATGGGAAGATTTCGTAAGATTTTCCACCACCACCATGATTGAGTCACACTGCTTTCTTATTTTGGGCAATCCCGTGATGAAATCCATTGTCACTACCTTCCACTTACACTCAGGAATGGGTAAAGGCTACAAAAATCCTACTGGGTGCCTATGTTCAACTTTAACCTTCTGGCACTCCATACATCTGGCGATGTATTCTGCAATCTCTTTCTTCATACCTGGACAAAAGTAATGGCTCTTGACTGCTACCACAATTTTATGATATCCAGGGTGCCCAACACAAGTCACATTATGCATTTCATGCAAAATCATAAGTTTCAAGTCTTGGACATCACGTACATAAATTATGTTCTTATACATAAGTGTTCCATCGGTTTCCAATTTATAATTCTCCACTTTTTGTGGCATCTTACCTTGTTGTAGCTTTGCTACTAAATCCCCGTACTGCAAATCTTCATTTGCAGCTTCCAGAATTATGCCTTTAATATCAGTTCGATACATGCTAATGGTTGTAGCATGTAATTCATGCACTCTCTTGCTGAGTGCATCAACCACATTGTTTTCCTTTCCTTTGATATGCTTGATATCAAAGTCATACTAACAAAGAAACGTCAACCACCTACTCTACCTAACATTCAAGGTTGGATAATCAAATAAATACTTTAGACCGTTATGGTCTATCCTCAGTTCAAACCTCCTTCCCATGAGGTAATGCCTCCATTTTTTTAGAGCGTGTACTATTGCTGCCAACTCCAAATCATGAGTGGCATAGTTCCTTTCATGCTCTTTCAACTTTATGGATTCATAACAAATTACGAATCCATTTTGTTTGAGGACTCCTCCCAGTCCTTCTTTGCATGCTCTTTGCACACCACAAAGTCTTCATTCGGATCTGCAATCCTCAGGATTGGAACACTGGTTAACAGTTGCTTCAATCGCTGAAATCTTTTCTCACAATATTCTGTCCACTGAAACTTCTTCTCCTTCCTTTGCAAGGAAGTGATAGGGTGAGCTATCGTCGAGAACCCTGCGATAAACCTTCTGTAATAACTAGGTAGACCCATAAAGGATCTGACTTCCTTCAAGTTCTTTGGCGCTGACCATTCTTTGATGGCTTCAATCTTCTCAAGATCTTTAGTTATCCCATCCTTCGAAATAATATGCCCCAAGTGATGGATTTGTTTTTGATAAAACAAGAATTTTCTCAACTTGGCATATAGTTGGTGCACTTTTATCACTTGCAGCATCATCCTCGGATGTTTTTCATGCTCTTACTTTGACTTAGAATACACTATAATGTCATCCAGGAAGACTATGACAAACTTGTCTAGATAGTTCCTGAATACACCATTCATTAGGCACATAAAGACAGTGGGTGCATTCGACAACCCAAATGGCACCATTATGAACTCATAATGACCATACCTTGTTCTAGAGGCGGTATTGCTGATGTCTTCATCCTTTATCCTTACCTGGTGGTATCTCAACCTTAGATCTATCTTCAAAAATATCTTCGCATCCTTCAACTAATCGAAGAGGTCATCAATCCTCGRCAGAGGATATTTTTTATTTACAATTACTTTGTTCAATTGTCAGAAATCGATGCACAATCTCAATGTCACGTCCTTCTTCTTCACAAACAGGACCAGGGCACTATAAGGTGACACACTTGGGAGTATGTACCCCTTCTTCATAATATCTTCAAGATGCAATTGCAGTTCTTTCATCTCTGGCGTACTCATTCTGTAAGGAGCTTTCGACACTGGAGCTACTCCAGGCATCAAGTTTTCAGAGAAGCCAATATCTGTTTTCGGGGGTAGTCCGGGTACCTCCTAAAATACATCTTCAAACTCCTTTAGTACCGCATGATACTCAATCTTTGACACCTTATCCTTAGGTGTTTCCTCCACATTCACTTCAAATAATTGACAGCCTTTCCTGTAGCACTTCTTCAAATCCATTGCTAAGATTTCTCTGATAGAAACAACTCTGGGAATTCCTTGGACTATTTTACGATTTCCTTCCTCATCCAGGCAAGTGAATTCCTTGTTACGACAGTTCAAGATGGCATGGTGCTAGTCTAACCAGTCCATCCCAATTAGACAATCATAAGAACCTAAAGGAAAAATGTTCAATTCAACCTTTGTGCTCAGTCCATTCATGTCCACAGGATAGGACTTAACCAACTTAGTGACTTTCCTCTTGGTTCATGTAGCCAGTTGCGCTAACCAAGACTTTTCGTGTTTGCTTCTTGACAATTGAAAATTTTCCACCACTCTAGGATCTATATAACTATGGCTAGCCCTTGAATCAATTAAAATAGTAAATGTTTGGTTGTTAATCATACCTTCCACTTCAATAATGTGTGACTGAAATTCAACTTGCTTGTTGTCCAAGGCTGCATAGATCCTTGGCATTCTACTGCCCATGTCCTCCACTGTGTTCTCTTGCTGAACACTATTGAAAAATCTCACTTTGCCATTTTTGTGGGAACAAACTATGTACTTGTGGCTCCCCTGACAACCCCAACACTGAATGGGCATCTGCCTTGGCTTTTCTTCCCCTATGTCATCCATTCTCGACTCTCTAAATGATGGATTTCCTTGAGGACTATTTCTGACAAAGGGAGATTTGTTTCCCTTCTACCTCTGCTCTTTATTAAACTTCTTCTAGTCATCCCAAGCCTTCCGAAAAGTAGGATTTTCTCTTTGCTGCTCATATAAGAATTTCAATCTTCTTATAGTTTCTTCCATAGTCTTAGGATCATCATACTGAATCTTGTCACCAATGGAAGGTGGAAATCCACTTAGATACCTCTAAATCTTGACAGTCTCATCCTTGATGAACGAGACATACTTTAGCAATTTCAAAAACCTTCATTCATATTCATCAATGATCATGTTTCCTAGCTTGAGTTCAAAGAACTCTTTCATCTTTCTGTCATAATATCTTTTAGTCAAGTATTTATTCTCAAAATAACTCTTGAATAATCTCCAAGTGATATCCTTCTCTCTAATGTGTTGTACCTGCACAAGATGATCCCACAACATGGATGCCTTTCCCTTAAGTTGATACATTGCAATTATTCCTTTTGCATGAGAGGAATAATTCTACAGTTGGAAATATATCCTCATGCCAAGCAACCATGTTTCAACATCTTCCTCCTTCTTATCTTCTCCATCAAATGTAGGAGGCTTAATCTTGTTCATTTCTCCCTTCAGCTCATCCACCCCAAATCTCTCATGCTTTCTGGTAGGAGATGGGCTTGAACTAATATGTTCCCTCCTCTTGGAGTGACCTTGGAAGTGATGATGGTGTCTACCAAAACTCCTTGATCTTCTTCCCTCAGAAGCCTGGTGACTCCCTGTTTTGCTCGAGTCTCTCTCCTTGTCCAACTTCTTTTCTATTCTCTCCAGACTCTTCATTAACTTTAGGTTGAATTAGCCCTGCTTGTCCTTATATTTCATAAGCTTCTTGCTATATTCTCAGTGAGTTTGGGCGTCTTTCTTCAATCTTTCAATTATTTTCATCATATTCCCTTCCTTATCTATCTCTTCTCCATGTCCATTGGAGTTTGATCCTTCAACTCCCAAATGGACATCCATTCCTTTTGCTTCATTCTATGAACTGGAAACATTTTGTGCTTCCTCCATTCCTACACTCTGTGTCAATTTGATGTGGTCCTGACACTCATTGAACTCTACAAACACAACATGAAGTCAACCAAAATTTTTCAGGACATCATTCCTTTAAATAAAATCCCACAGAATTCATAAACCGAATATGTTTTAAGAAACGTTCAGATTTCATGAATTTTTTGAGCTCTGCTCAGATTTGTAACAATCCTTTAGGAACTATCCCCTTCTCTCTTAGTCTCCAAACCACACAATCGTGGGTCGTGACCACTCTCCTAGATCATTAAGCATGTACTCGAGCCTTCGACCTTCAACTTCGGAAGATTTCCAAGCATAACGCAACAATCACTTAGGGTTCCGAGTTACTGAACTTGTGCACTAGGGTAGATCAACGGTCCACGTCTACCCATCATCCAACAACTAGAATTCACGATGAAACCTTAGGCATCTGAGTTCCAAGACTTCAGGACTTCAAAAGATTTCACATCCGCAGACCCTGAACCATTAATCTTCGAACACTCCCACGTCACTTTAGGTGACTTTATTACATCACATCACTTAACATTTTCCCAATTGTAGGGGCATGCAACGGTGGTTTGGAGAAACCCTCATTTTGTCCTGCAATTCTCCTAAAGTTGACACGTAACCCCTCAGTGAAACCACAGTTTAGATTGCGAGAACGCCTTGTAGAATTATCTTCCGTGCAACTTGGGTCCCTGCAATGTCTCCTGGACATTGATCTTGATGTATCGTGATCAAATCCACTATGGGTCCTCCAACCTTTAACTATGTTACATAACTTTGGGCCCCACTAACCCTGCTCATATAGGATTCCACATGGAGGAATACTAGTGACGTCATCCATCCCCACCACGTCTACTCTTTTGCTTCAGAACTTCAAACTTCAGAAGTTTGTGCAACAACACATCCCACTTCTCCCAACAACCAAAATCCCAAAATTACAATCTTCTCTTCTGCTTGATCCAACGGTCAAGCTCTTTTCTCCAGATCTATGGTGTAGATCTCCCTCAGGACTTCGGAGTTTCGGGTTTTAGGAATTTATGCCTCCGCGTGCCTCGCTTCTCCTTATTTCCAAACTCCAAAGGGCTTCCAGGATAACCCTCATGTACCTTCTCCATATCTGACGCTCGTACTGAATTTTGCTTCCATCCAAATAGATCCTATGGCTCCAACACCCCAAGTGTTGAGCGCTCTCTCTCTGTGGTCAAATACCACACCGGTTGCGGTTTTATTCTACCGCTACTCCTCCTGAGCTTCGTAACATGACCAAGTAACCCCTTGGCACTAAAAAATATTCTGAGGTCCGAAATTAATTCTCCATACACAATTTCCTCTCGAAACTTTGGGTCCAAAGACCACTTATCCAACCCATCTAGGATCAATGTGGAAACTATGGCTCTGATACCATATTGTAACATCCCCGACCATCAACCCCACTACCAGGCAACACTACTATGGGAAATAACACTTATATAGTATGAATTTAAATGAAGTTAAATGACTTAACACAGAGTAAATATATAATTACTGCTAACATACATAATTAATGGAATTAACAATAAATATCCTTGCAACGAAATACATGATAATATTGCAAGCATCATAAACATGCATTTTAATTGAAAATAAAGACATAATGATACTTATCTTTGAAACAATAGTAACTACACCAAATACGTGCATACCTTCCATGAACCTCCCAACCTTAGACCTCCCTTTTCATCACGCTCAGTAGTGGGTCACCCCTGAATTGGGACTAAGCTCCACCCAAGGCAAGGGAATCCTAGACTACACTGAGGTTACAGGAAAACTGCACAGAGCAACTGGAAGGATTCTCTCCAAGAGCCTTCTTACACCCACTACTCATAGAATCACATTCCCCACATGCCTGTTCCACCTAGGAGTATATACCTTCACAAGAACAGTCCATCGGTGCTTCACCTCCCTCTCTGGGTCTCAGCAACAGGCCAGATCAAGAATTCTCAGAGCTCTGTAGCTGGTGCTGGACTCTCTCTGAGAGAAAACCACTTCCCAACAGACTCTCTCACCTGGAGAGATTTGCTCACATGCCTGACAACCTGCCTCTTCTACCACGGGCCTAACAACCCGGTTGTTCAACCAGCTTCAGCCCAATTCCCGTAAAGTGAGGATAACAACAACAACAACTGGTCAATTCCACTCATGAAACACAGAAGGAATCATCCTAAGGAAAGTCCAGGTACGGAATCGACTCTACAAGAGCAGATAGGCTGGGATCACATGAAACACAGGTGACATGGATCAATCCATATATTTTCCATTGGTTTTCAGGATGCGTGACAAGGAATCCACGTACAGGTTGAACAAAGACTCAATGGTTCAGATAGAGGGTGTATCAACTTCTCAAGAAAACATCACAGGCTTCAGGTTTCAGAGCTCGGTGAGGCATACAAAGATCAGGCGGAATTCACGGTTTCAAACAGCCGACGGAAGAATGGAAGACCAACCCCCAACTCAGTTGATGCTTCATCTTTTAACCGCATGTGACCAGGTCGATAGTTGTCTTCCTGGAGCTGCATGCGTTCCCTTTTGCACACGTTGGAGCTGCATGCATTACCTCTCCTAGGACTTAGGATAAAAACATGTTTGTCCCACAGCTTTGGAATAATAATAAATTATTATTCCCAAGGAGTTAATCCCCTAATATTAGCCACTCTTTCCAAGCTTTCAACCCCCTCTTTCCTTACCCACATTTTGGAAGCTTAGTCCCCCATCACTCTTTCTTCATGGTCGGTCTGCACGCAATGATGTTTAATGTTTATTAATGTTCTGCATGTTACATATACAAAAATAGGCTCCTGGCCTTTAACACTTAGGATCTTCGGCCTAATAAACACATAAGCCTACAATATTATCAATACTCATCTCACCAACCTACAAAACATGATTTACAATTCATAAACATGATTACAACATGGCTTGTCCTTGGGGATATTACATTATTCTTCCTAAAATTTGCTTTGGCACTTCTTCTTTTGGTTTTGGAAGTATCTTTTTGTCATGATCCAATAGCTCATTCTCTTCTAGACTGCTTCTAGGATCTAAAGTTATCTGCTCCATCCTATCTATCCTCAACTCTCATACTGGTTGACATTTTCGTTGGTAGAAACCCTAGCACGAAAAAAACGTCTATTTTTCAAACTTCACCAAACTGCACGTTGAGGGTTTCAAGGGGTGCGCTAGGTTAAGGTGCACTGCTCTATGGAGGAATTATCCCCAATTTCCTTGGGATAGTGCTCAACGAGCTTGAAAAATTATTGCAACTGCAAGGTGCTACTGTAGCAATCTTCCTTCAAGTGGTCAAACTGTTTTCAAGGTAACCAACTTTGAAACCATGTTATGTTTTCCTTATTTACAAAGCATCAGAGTTACTAGTGTTCTTTTACTTCATTACCACACACACACACACACACATATATATATATCATGTACTGAGCAGTAGCAACATAAACAAGAGACAAAAAGAACACAAGATATTTATCCTGGAAAAATCGCAAATGGGAGAAAAACCCAACAACATTTCTTAGATACATTTCATTCAAAAAGAAATTCCAAACAAATAAACCCTAGATCAAAGTCTAGCTCAACCATAAATACCACCACAACTGCAACAACAACATAATGCCAATATAGCGGACTACTACCAAGAGTAGCGCACAAGCGAGAGATACCAAAAAGACTGAACAAGAAGAAACTTTGTTACTGTAGCAACTGCATCACCTTATCCAAACTTGCGCCTTACCTCTATGTAGTTGAGAGAGTGTGAGTGAGTTAAAAAATGAGCCAAGGCCCCTCCTATTTATAGTATTCTTGACCACATGATTGGGTCGACTTCTCCTTTGTAAAGGTGCAAGTTAAATATTCTTTATTCTTCTAGGCCAACTTCTCTTCTGGGGTATTTTCACATTTTTCCAATGGATCTCTTTCTTCCAGAATCTTCTCTGCATCTAATAAAGGTCATCTAGGAGGGAAATTTCCTCTCACAACTACCAAACATCAACATAAAATGGGGACTAAATTACATTTTAATAGTTCTTATCACCCCCAAATAGACGAGAAAACTAAGATAGTAATTGGAGCTTGGGAAACTTGTTATGGAGAATTGTTGGAGAGAATCCCAAGCAATGGCATTTGGATTTACCTCAAGCATAATTTTCCTACAATAGTTCAATGAAGAGATCTATAGATAAATCTCCATTTCAATTTGATTACGGTAGAAATCCTGTGGGTGTCCTAGATTTGGTTTAGCTACCACTTGGGGATAGGATCAATGATGATGGGAAAGCATTTGCATAACACATTCAACAGTTGCAGCAACAAGTGAGACAAAAGATGAAGGCCAATAATGAATAGAACAAGATTATAAAATATGTTCATCGACGATATCAAGTATTCAATGAAGGTGATTTGGTAATGATTTATTTACAGAAAGAGTGGTTTCCTATAGGAACCTACCACAAATTGAAGTATAAGAAAATTGGTCCTTGCAAGATTCTCAAGAAAATTAACAACAACGATTATAAGGTCAATTTACCAGCTAATCTCGATATTTCCCTTGTATTTAATGTTTCTAATTTATATATCTTCCATGGGGATGATATGGGTGATGAAATTAAGGCGGAGGTGGATTGGCAACACGTCATTCCGAGCAAGAAAAAAGAAAATATTGCACATATTTTAGATAATAAGACCCTTCATACTCAGCAAGGCCAATACAACTGATATTTGGTCCAGTGGAAAGGTATAACACCAACAAAGAGTACATGGATTATAGAGGGGGACTTGCTGAACCTAGATCCTGTTAAGTGGAAACAATTTGAAGACAACAAATTGTAGGAGCTTTGTTCTTTTCAACCATAGGAGAATGATGTAGGGATTTTTGAGGGTCATAAGTTTTGACTCGGTCATTTGTTTGGGTTGAAATTTTATAGGGAGTTGTGTTTCGAAGAGTTCACTACAGTGCCAATTTGATATTTTAGATCCGACATCAATTCTACACTTTTCTAGGGCTAGATTCCTTCATATAAGGCCTCAAATCGGGGTTTTGGTGTTTTTGTTTCATGATTTTTTAAACTAGTATTGATCAACTATCTCTTAATTTATATACCTAATTAGAAAAGCAAGTTGACAAATAATGTCTCTCTATTTATCTCTTAGTTATTGGTCAATTTTAGAGTCATGCGAGAATTTTCTAAAATTAGTTTTTTTCAAAAATCTGAAATAGTAGTTATAAGGGGTTGAACTTCCATTGTAATAGTCATGATGGAGAAGGAATAAAAGTGAGTTATTTTCCATTCTCATGTGTTTGCATGGTTTTTAGATCTTGTGAATAAATCCAATTTTATTGGCTACATCATAGACACTTGTAAATTCACTCTCAAGCTCAAATTCTCCCTTGAATGAGTAAGTGGAAGGCCAAGAGACAATATTGAGAAGATGTTACATTGAAATGAATTATAAAAGAGGTGGCGTGCCCATTTTTGGGGTTGGATATCTCATATGGAAATTCTCTGTGGAGTTAAGCATGATTGATGCACTTTTGTATGAAGATGATGGGTTGGGCGGAAGTGTGTCTATGCCAACCAAGTATGTGTGGATTAAGTGGCTAGGAATATGCATGTAACATGAAGAGGTACTAAA
>SNQJ01S0092588.1:37253-58472 GCA_010110895.2 Picea sitchensis | reverse complement strand
AGGAAAAAAATATAGTGCAAACTTAGAAGCGAACAATTAACTTATAAGCTCAAGTCCATGAATCATAAATATATTAATTTTCAAACTTTAGATTGAGTAGTGACAATTCTTGATCTTTTAAAAATTATTTTTTTAAATTAAAAATAAACTCAAGTTCATGAGCCATAAATATATTAATTTTCTATATATAGTACTGGTTACTTGGCTTAAAGACCCCAAAACTAGTAAAATTTAACAAAACATTTAATTAGTAGTATACACTAAAGAAATTTTGAGGAAACAAATGTGACTTACCTAAATGGTGTTGACAATCATACTAAAGGAAATAAATACGACACATATGGGCAGTGCATGAAGTTCCAAAGTACCACATTTCAATTTGCATGTTTAAACAAATCACATAAATATGATCATCATAAACATGTAACAATAAAAATAATAGGCCACAACACATAAATAGGTCCAAATGTATACATATCAAATGTATATATCATTCTAACTAAACCCAACAAATACTAAGCAATGAATCACTAAGATAAGTAAAAATCAAAGTTCTAACCTTCTAAGGCCAAAATATAGTTTGTTACATTTACAAATCCCTAGAACACCACTATGATCTAAAATATACTAATCCATCCTTGCATTTATTGTCATGTAGCTTCCCATTTTAACCTATACAACAATAAATATAACTTTCCATAACATTATGCAAGGAAAAATTTAAATCAAAATGTGGATTGCAATGAAAGAAGAATAACAAAAAAGGAAACATTTCTCATTCCAAGAAATAAAAAACATTTTTTCTAGGGACATAAGACTTAACTTTATATCACAAAGTTCTTTTCCATCCAATGAAGTGTTTATGACATTTTAAGTCTAGGTGAAAAAGTTTGCATGCCATGCCTTGTCTTGCCTTGAGTTGCCATGCCATGTCATGCCATGCCTTTCCATGCCATGTCATTGCATGACTTTCCTTTACATTCCATGCCTTACCTTGTCATCCATTGTCATGCCTTGCCATGCCATGCCTTGTCTTGCCTTGAGTTGCCATGCCATGTCGTGTCATGCCTTTCCAAGCCATGCCATGTCATTGCATGCCTTTCCTTTACATGTCATGCCTTACCTTGTCATCCATTGTCATGCCTTTCCATACCATGCAATTCCTTTCCATGCCATGCCATGTCATGTGATGCCTTGTCTTGACTTTCCTTCTCATGATATGCCATGGCATGCCCTTGCCAAGACATGCCATGTCATGCCTTGCCTTTCCATGCCATGCCTTGCATTTCCTTGCCTTGTGATTCCATACATTTCCTTGCCTTGTCATGCCATGTCATGCCTTGCTTTTCCATGACTTGCCTTGCCATGCCATTCCTTGCCATGGCATGCCTTGCCTTTCCATGCCATGCCTTTCTATGCCAATAAATTATATTAAGTAAGTTCAAACAAGTCAATGGGAAGTCCCAAACACCACAAATCAACAAGGAAACTATAGTTGTTATAAAAATTGTGATTAAGATGTTTAACTTCATAAATATGACAATTTACAATGGGACAAATATAACAACCCTTAAAACAATTAATCATGCAATTAAAGGGGGATGAAAATGAAATCCTAAACTAGGGTTTAGATATAAATAAATCTTGTTGAAATGGAATATGACACATAACATCCCTAGAATATTCAAGACATCAAGCCCTAAAGGGTTGAAAATTATGACAAAAATGTAATAAAATGTGTCAAGGTGTATTCTAAGGGTGAAAGATGACAATTAAACCCTAGATGTCAAGCTAAAAAGGATGGAAATTGAGGGTAAGTCCTAATATAACCAAGAAATTGAGGGTTTCAAGACAAGCTTAATTCAAGAAGAATACAAGATAACATGCAATATCACCACTTCGATAAAACATTTATTTAATACATTCAATAAATAACCATAAATGGTTTAGAAAGAACACTTACTAGGTAAATAAATGATCATCCATGAATTCCTAAGCATAAAATCATCCACAAAACTTGAAACATGGATCTAAGGTATCTTCATAGTTTTGAAACGTGGATTATCATAATTAAAAGGATTTACATAGAAATGGATGTCACAATTAGGTTTATGTTTCATCCTTATGGTGTAGTTTCATTATACTATTGCTCCATAATGCCTTGGATTTGCATGCCTTTCCATGTCATTCCTTGCATTGCCTTCCCTTTTCATGGCATGCATTGTCTTTCCTTGCCATGTCCTGCCATGTCATGCCATGCATTGCCTTGTATTTCCTTGCCATGCCATGCCATTCCATGTCATTCCTTGCCATACCATGCATTGCATTGCCTTGACTTATCATGACATGACATGATTTGCATTGTCTTTCCTTGGCATGCCATGCCTTTCCTTGCCTTGCCATGCCATGCCATTCCTTGCCTTATCTTTCCTTCCCATGCCATGCCATGCCTTTCCTTGCCTTTGCATGCCTTGCCATGCTATGCCTTACATTGCCTTGCCTTTCCATGCCATGCATTTCCTTTCCTTTCCATTCCATGCCATGTGATGCATTTTCTTTCCTTGCCTTGCAATTCCATTCCTTTCCTTGCCATTCCATGCCTTGCCTTGTCATTTCATGCCTTTCCATGCCATTCCATTCCATGCCATGTCATTCATTTCCATGCCATGTCCTTCTTTTCCATTCCATTCCTTGTCTTTCCTTTCCATACCATGTCATGCCATGCCATGCCTTGCCTTGCCATGGAATGGAAAGGAAAGGCATGGCATGGAATGTCATGGCACTTCAAGGCCTTATTGATCCATGTCATTCCATGCCTTTCCTTTCCATTCCTTTCCTTTGCATCTCTTGCAATGCCTTGCCTTTCCATGCCATGCATTGCCTTTCCTTGCCATTCCATGCCATTCCTTTCCTTTCCATGCCATGCCTTGCCTTGCCTTTGTCAATATTTCATGGAAACTTGCACAGGAGACCTAGCTAAAGAAAATACAAACAAATCTTATCAAGAAAAGGACAAGAGATTCAATATGGAAGAATGAGAAAATATATTCAAACTACTCCAATGAGCTAATCAATATAATACAACGAATCAGTGATATACGCTCATATAGGAAAGAACATTCCATAATTAAGAAAAGAGAACAAGCAGTGAGCTTTTCTTAGGAATGCATGCATAATAGTGATGGTCTAAAATAGAACTAGCTCCAGTTAACTACCACTGAACTAGTGAGTCGAAAATAGTAATGTTTCCAACAAACCCCCTAAACATCACTAGGGAGTAGTAAAAAATGAGTCCTGACAACTAGGCCATATTAAGTACTCATGTACAATGCAACTAATGAACACTGAATAAAAAATGAGGAAAGAGGGAAAACACGTGGGAACCCCCCCTCAAAAGACAATGCATCAAAAGAAGAAAAGGAAGTTGCTAGGCAACTGTGTTCTTCACTCCAAGACGATCCTGCAAAGTCTGAAACTTCATCCCAATGAAGGTCTTGCTGAAGATGTCGAAAATCTGTTCAAAGAAAGGATAGAACTGTAGATCAATGATCTTGTCATGTACTATATCTTTGATGAAATGCATGTGAACCTCGCTGTGTTTGGTTCGCTACCATTGTACTCGATCTCTACAAAATCTCAGTGTACTCTAATTTTCACACCATTTAACATTCGAAAAGTGAAACTGGATACCAAGCTCGGTAAGGAAGTGTTGAAGTGAAAGTTCTTGAATGACATGGTTGACTACTCTTTTGTACTCGACCTCTGCGGAAGATAGAGCAATGGTTGTGTTATCTCCTAAAATAAACTTGTCATCCACTTTCATTTCTAGGTGATAGCATGGTCATTAAAAAGTGTCTTTTTTATAATTTTTGTGGTCTACGATCTCCAAGCATAGAGAATAAATTGTAAAGTCCCAAATAAGTCGATTTGACATTTATTGTTTTCAAAAAAAATCAAAGAAGATATTTTTGACAACAAATGTTGTTTTAAAACCAAGGATAAGCTGTCGAAAATTCAAGCTTTCGACAACAAAACTACTTTCCAAAAGACAAGGGAGCTGACGAAAGTACATAACATAGTTTTAGACATCACATCAAACGAGCCTGAATGTGGATTGAAAGACACATGTCATCAGCACATAATGACCGCTTAAGAGGATTTTTGGCATTATCTCACGTTCTCTGCCATTGTTTATGTAAATGATTATGCAGATCGTGCGAGGGTTTCGACGTCTCATCATTTCAGAAGACTGCTCAACCATCATTTCACTCATTCCTGAATCTTGTCTACATCAGCCTTACGGTCATTATTCAAATTCAAACCCACGAATTTCGAATGTCTATAAACGATGCTTCCTACCATCATTTGAGCATACAAAGTTCATCCCTCATTTCCAGCATTTCCTTTCCACTGGTAATTTTTCTGTCTTTTGATTTCTACAGAATTAACATGTGTTGTGCAGATGGGTAAGAAACGAGGCGGTTCACTCCTCAGGAAATAATTGGATAGAATACAGTTTCTATAGTCTCATCCAAATATTTGTCAATATTTCTCAGATGCATGCTGTCTCAATTATGTGGAAAAGTTACAGGAAGGATACCACCAGGGTATCACAGAAACTTTTACAAAATCCTACGATGGAAGCAAGGCCACAATTGGCCCTTTGGAGATACAAGTTGATGAAGCAACCATAGCTTCTGCTACATGCATGCCAAGGACAGGGAAAAAATGGTTCCATACCATAGTCACCAAGAATCTAGATTTCAGACCTTATTTAAAGCCTGAATTCCAAGACATCACCTGGAACAGGGAGATTCCTACTTCTTATCTGGAGGAGAAGTGGTAGGTTCTTCTCAAATCCATACAATTATACATAACTGCAGAAGGAAGGTATCATAGGGCCATGCTGTATCATTTCAAGTTAATGGACCATTTTATAGGTAATACACCGTTAAATCTTCCATTTTGTTTCCACAAAAGTCTTACTAATATGTGAAACAAAGTTTAGGCTAAACCAGACGGCATTCAAAATGCCCTTTGTCATTTTGGTTTGATAAAGATCATCATTGTAGAAGAATTAAGGAAGAGAGAAAGAACATGGGAACACTTTCTTTTTTCAGGAGGTTTTCAGTTAGAAACTCAACCTAACAAAGGCAAAAAGAGATCAAGCAAAAAGTCACCAACTGCTCAGAGTAGTCTGAAGAGGAGGAGAGACATCAACCTTGATCTCCCAGAAGAAGCAGCATCCAGCTCAAGAGTCAAGAAGGAAAAAAATAAGTTGATTTTCAAGGAAACTATAGAGCAAGTTTCAACTCAGCAGACCAAGAAAACAAATGTGCTAGACCTACCTTACTCAGACAATGATTCTGAGCCAAATAAAGAAGAAGTCCCTGCTGAGAAAAACACATATTTGTCTATGGAACTAGCACTAGAAAAAGAGATGTTCACAGGTTATGAGGAAGGTGAAACCTCAAGCAACAAAAAATCAAAGAAATCACAGAAGATTAAGGAGCTGAAAGAGATAATAGCACAATATGAAGTGCTAGAAAGGGTGATAAAAGCTAGATATAAGACTTTATCAGAGAATTTTGTAGAAACCAATGCAGCTTTTGAAAAACTGGCACTTGAAAGTGTAAAGGAAAAGAAGAAGAAGAAAAAGATCACAAAATATTATAACAACTTATGGTGGTTAGCCAAGCGTTTGAAGAGAAAAATCAAAAAGTTGAAAGCAAGAATTGGTACACATCTAGATTTGCAAGTTCTAGCATAGGTCGTTGTAAATTTGCAGGGAGATTAATTAAGACAATCAAGGATAATACTTATTTTTGAGGTGATTAGCTTTTTGGCGAACCCAGGCTTTTCGACAACATAATCGGCATAATAACACATAGTTAGCTGCCGAAAATCAAGGCTTTCGACAACTAACTTGCATTTTTCAGGACAAAGGAGCTGTCGAAAGCGTAGACACAGGCATGATGATAGTATTTTTGCTCATATCAAATATTTCTGCTGCCAAATAATTTGGGGAAGGTTCCAAATGAATGATAAGATTAAAATGGATAAAGATTACCCTCTTCTTCAAAGTTTTGAGGCTTATAGAAAGGATAATAGGGTCAAAGGTTATCCGATTTTGGTTAAATATTTGCCCAGTTGTCAAGGAAGGATTCTGAGTTACCTTATCATCTCCTTGAATACCGTTGAAGATGCTGAAGACCAGATTATGATAAGGGTTTGACCCCTTAAGATAGGATTTGATCCTACTTTCTTGTAAATTGTTTTGATTAATACTATTCTTAGTATTTCAGATCCTCTTTGATAGGACCTTAGATTATGATGTAAAGGCTATAAAGCCTATAATTTCAAAGTAATAGAGGTTCGACTTGGAAGACTATACTATACTGTACTTTGTAAACAAACCATATTCTAACATATATTCGGCTGCAGGCTTCTTTCACTGCTATTTCATACCTTCTTGTTCATTCATTTTCTATGTTTATGAGTTGAATTTCATTTCTTAATCTATGTTTATATAATCTCTTGGTGACTATCATCTTACCTTATAGATTTATAAATAGAGGATCATAAGCATTCACTACTAGTTTTATTATCCCATCATATATACTTCCATATATATATATATATATATATATGTTCTGGTTAATATTGTTAGTTTCCCATTCATTTTGATATAACTACCCATCTGATAATAGCCTTTGAAATCCTTGTATACCTGAAATATAACTATATTGTATTGAGTGAATAATCCATTGAGTGAGTCATTCAATTTGATCTGACATATTACACAACATTAAAGCAATTTATAAAGTTACCAGGCTTCTTCGAACTACAACCTAGGAAGGACTCCTGGAGTGATAACAAATTGGCGTCATTGTCGGGGAAGAGATTGAAGCTCATCTTTTCTCGGAGATGACACAGAGATGATCCTTGATGATAGACAAGGATTAGACATTACATTGGTTGTAATCATCTATCTGGCGACTCCACACGTTCATCCTGGCTCCAAAGAAAATCAGTACCAGGATGAATCCACAAGAATCACATATCACATTGGTGCCCAACCCAGAACTGATTCTCAGAAGAGGAAGATCATTTCAAAATCAGGCTTCAAAATCAGGTATTAAAGGTAACCCTCTTTCTCATTATGAGGAATCGAAAGATGAAAAAACTGATTCTTCTTCCTCTAAGATTATCAATGAAAAATCAATTGTAATAGCTGCAGAAGGATCATTTGTTGAAAACATTTCTGTAGAGCAACAAATTGTTTCTTATCAAGAGGAAAATGTCATTGCAGAAGAAGTGATAGGCTCTAATTTGGTTGAAGAAGCATCTAAGTCTTTAGAAATAAATCACAGCTCCTCATCCCTTGAGTCCTTCCACTCATAGCAGGAAGAAGACCACATAAATATTCACACTAACCTTCTTGTCGTAGAACATATTCTGCAGGAACTGTCTGCTAAAGGTGAAGAAAAATTGGCTGAACAACTTGCAAATTTCTATATAGGTTCATACCAAACTTATTTCCCATCAGAGAGTTCCCCCCCTTTTAAATTAAATCCCCCCGGTGTTGAAGAATATGAGAAAAGCCTATCACCCCTCTCAACAATATTCATTATGGCTGCACCTCCTCCATTGACCAAAATGAAACGAATTTTAGTTGCTAGATATGCACCTCTTGTGTTTCCAAATCAACCTGCAGTTATGCCCACTGGTGACTACCAGAAGTATATGCCAAAATTTACCAGAGAAGTTGACGTAACTGCAGAAGAACATATAGAAGCCTTCTATAGCTATGCTGAGAACCTAAACAGAGAAGATGTTGATGTCTGGACTAGAGTCTTTGTTCAGAGTTTGGATGGTCATGCTAGGAAGTGGTTCAAGGAACTTCCTGCTGGTTTTGTAGCTGGAATAAAAGAGTTGGATGATGTCTTTTTAAAACACTGGGGAGATAGGAGAGATTTTTTGTACTATATCACAGAATTTGGAAACCTCAAGAAAGAAAATGGTGAATCTGTTTATGATTTCACCAAGAGATTCAACAGAATGTATAGTAAAATACCTGCAGAAATCAAACCTACAGAGACTTATGCCCAAATCACTTATGCCAACTCATTTTATTTTGAATTTTGTTTGCTACTGAGAGAGAGAAGGTCTACTACACTTTCCTTGATGCAAGATGCTTCCCTTGAAGTTGAATCAAATATCTTAGTTTCTCATAAGTTAAAGGGAAATGTTGATAGAAAAAGGCAAAAGGAAGAAGCCTCTTCCTCATCGTTTCAAAATCCCAAGATAGACAAATTGGATAAGATGCTAGAGTCATTAACCTCATAAATGTCCAAGTTAAAAATTGAAAGTAAGCAGCTTGCCAAGGGAAAAGGCTCCTATGAATACCCTCAAAGAAATCCAAATCAAAATCCTAATACTTTCAGGAGGAATAATCAACAAACACAGATTTTGAGAAGAGAGAGAAATCCCACAGAAGATCAGAAGGTAAGAGCCCCTCTCCAAAATACTATGATGGATGAAGATGAAGATGATTTTCCAGATGAAGAAGAAGATAATATTCATTGTGTTGGAGATGATGTAGGGAAATCTTATTTGACACAGCATGACTAGGAAGAGGCATTAATGATTGAACAAATAAATGAAATTGTTGCTGATATTGGTGTTTTTCAAACTGATGATGGGAACAAATACAATCTAAGATCTAAGTCTGATACTACCAAGCAGAGTGCACCAGCTCCTCCTTCCAAGAAAATAGTTTCCCCTGCCAAGCAACAAATTCAAAAAGATCAGGTTCTTGATGACCAACCGATTGTTTTGAAAATCTCTTTAAAGGAAAATGCACCAGCTCCTCCTCCCAAGAAGAATGCTACCCCTGCCAAGCAACAAATTCAAAAAGAGTAGATTTCTTTAAAAGCCCCTTCAACTGAGGTAAAATTTTCTGATCAAACTTCTTATTCTTTCAATTTTGAATCTGAAATACAGAAGATCAAAATCCCCATCCCTTTGGTTGAGTTAATGAAAAATGAATCGTTTAAGAAAGATATCCTCAAGACTATTGATCCCAAATCCATATCTCCCTCTGCTGATATTCTCAATATATATGATGACAAGCCCACCATTGTCTTAGGTCAAATGATAGAGGATAGAGATGAAAGATGTCCACCTTTTTATATCTCTTTGAACATTCATGATAAAACATTGCATAATTGCTTGCTAGACTCTGGAGCCTCTCACAATCTAATGCCAAAGGAAGTTATGGATGATATTGGATTAGACATTACTAAAACTTATCATGATCTTTTCTCATTTGACTCTAGAAAATTTAAATGTCTAGGGATGATCAAAGACTTGGCAGTGACTTTAACTCAAGAACCTATGAAAACTATGCTCATGGATATAGTTGTAGCAGACATACCACCCAAATTTGGATGTTTGTTATCAATATCATGGATGAAGAGGTTAGGAGGAACTCTTCAAATGGACCTTTCATATGCTACTATCCCTAGTTTTGGAGGAGGAAACAAAATACTATACAGAGACTCACAACTTGCCTACATTACCAGTGATGAACAAAATCTAGCCAACCATCCTATTTACTCGGTTGACACAAGTATGGGATCTTGTATATTACAGTTTGATGATTCACTGCCAGATTCATTGTTGCTTAAACAACCTAGTGTTCAACCTACAGAGGTAGGAGAAGATGATATATGGAATATGTTTTTTGATGGGGCATGTACTAAAGAGACTGTTGGAGCAGGGGTTGTATTGATTTCACCATCTAAAGAAACTACACATTTTTCTTTCAAACTTGATTTCCAAGTCACAAATAACATTGCGGAATACGAGGCTTTTCTCTTAGGTTTGAATGTTGCAAAAGAAATGAATAGCAAGAGGCTGCAAGTATATGGAGATGTTGATTTAATCATTCAACAGGTAAATAAGTCTTTCCAAGACAAACATGTGAGAATGAAAGCTTATAGAGATGAGGTGCTAAATGTGATCGATGCGTTCACTGAATTCAAGATCTCATATATTCCTAGGGCCATGAATCATTTGGTTGATTCATTGGTTGTTTCAGCTAGTACTTTCATACATCCTTTGCCCCCAAAGTTGAATTATGAAATTCCGGTAAAGTATAGACCTTCCTTACCTAATAATGTTAAATTTTGGAAAGTATTCGAAGATGATGCAGAGCTAAGAAGATTTCTAGGAGTGATGGATGAGTTTTCATATTTAAAAATTGATCAAGACAATGACCATGATGAAGAAGTTCAAAGGCCTAAATTTAGAAATAAAATTGGAGCCCATGAAATTGTGCAACACTCTACCAACCATATCCCCAAAGGTTTGGTCCCTTTAGAGAGGCTTTTTTATCATAATGAGGTTGCCATTAAACTATAAAAGAAAGAGGAAGAGTTTGATGTGTTTCAGTTTAATGTAGCAAATGAAAAAGGCCCTAAGTATGTTAATCTAGCTTCTCATTTGACTGATAAACAAAAATCTGAATATGGTGAGTTGTTAAAGGAATTTTCTGATATATTTGCATGGCAGTATAGTGATTTGAAGACATATAATATAGAGATTATTCAACATAAAATTCCTTTGAACAAAGACACAAAACCTTTCATACAGAAACTCAGATCATTCAGTCCAATGTTGTTTCCTATTATGGAGAAGGAAATTAAAAAAACGCTGGATGCCAAGATCATCATCCCTCTTAGATACTCTGAATGGATTGCCAACCTTGTTCCTGTTAGAAATAAAAATGGTGAGATTAGACTCTATGTAGACTTCAGGAATCTAAACAAATGCTCTAAAAAAGATAATTACCCATTGCCTAAGATGGAACATATTCTGCAGAAAGTTTCAGGAGCTAGTGTCATGTCATTCATTGATGGTTTCTCAGGATATAACCAAATGGAAGTCCATCCAAATGATAGGTAAACAACAACATTTACTACACCATGGGGTACATTTATGTACGAAAAAATCCCATTTGGACTGATGAATGCAGGAGCAACATTACAGAGGGCAATGGATATTTCATTTGTGGGGGGGAAATAGAGTTTTTTCTTGATTTATCTTGATGATAGCATAGGTTTTTCATACAACCATGAATACCACTTGAAACATCTAAGAAAGACTTTATTGAAATGTAGAAAATATGGTATTTCTTTAAATCCCAAGAAATCCCATTTTGCACTCAGAGAAGGAAAGTTGCTTGGGAATATTGTTTATGCAGATGGAGTGAAGATCGATCCAACAAGAGTAGAGGCAATTCATAAATTGTCTCTCCCAATATCCAAGAAAGATATCCAATCTTTCCTTGGAACCATAAATTTCATCAGGAGGTTTATTGCAATTTTTGCGGAGCTTACTAAATACATCACATGCATGTTGAGAAAAGATTATGAAGTAAAGTGGACAGAAGAAGTCATACATTCTTTTGAATCTATCAAAAAAGCTATTATGACAACCCCTGTCTTAATTAGCCCAAACTTTGATAAATATTTTTATATTTTCTCATTTGCCTCTAATGATACAATTGCATTAGTATTGTTACAGAAAAATGAAGATGGGCATGAACAACCTGTAGCATTTTACAACAAAGTTTTAAGAAATGCTGAAATTAATTATGACCCAATTCAAAAACATGCCTATGAACTAATCAAATCACTCAAAGCATTCAGGATCTATATACTACATGCCAAGGTAATAGCATATGTACCCTCAAGTTCTGTGAAAGATGTTCTAGTTCAGCCTGACATTGATGGTAAGAGGAGCAAATGGATAGCTAAAATGATTGAATTTGATATAGAGATCAAGACGGTAAAACTTATGAGAGACCAAGGACTTGCCAAACTTCTTGCACAAGACAATTGTAGAATGTCAGAGATAAATTTTGTTGGGGTAAATGTAGAAAGTGATCAACATCAAATTTCAGAAGACAAACTCAACTATGATTTGCAGGTATCCTCTCACTTGGAATATTGTGAATGGTACAGTCATATAGTTTATTTTTTGCAGAACTTGATAGCTCCACCAAACATGAGCAAGACACAAGTGAGAGATTTGAAGTTTAAGGACATCAAATTCTGCATAAGTGATAAGATGTTGTTCTGGAAAGATCCATCACGGGTACTCTTGAGATGTATTAACAAGGCATAATCTGTTCAAACAATGACATAATTTCATAGCAGTGAATGTGGAGGACACCATTACTGGAAAACCACTGCTCATAAAATTTTGAGAGGTGGCTACTATTGGCCTTGTTTATTTTCCGATGTATGTGCGTTTGTCAAATCATGTGAGAAATACCAGAGGTTTTCAGGTAAGCAAAAGTTGAAATCTCTGCCCCTTAAACCTATTATGGTTACAGGTCCTTTCCAACAATGGGGGTTAGATTTCATTGGAGAAATACATCCACCTTCTAGAAATCAACACAGATGGATTTTTTTTGCCACTGATTACTTCACGAAATGGATTGAAGCCATTCCCACTAGGAACGCCAATCATACAATAATCATTAACTTTCTATATGATCATATTTTTGCTAGGTTTGGCTGTCACAAAAGACTTGTTACAGACAATGCAACATCATTCAATGATAAATCCTTGGTAAAGTTGTTTGAGGACATGGGAATCCATCTAGTTCATTCTACAACCTATTATCCACAAGGAAATGGCCTTGCTGAGTCTTCAAATAAGAGTCTAATAAGAATTGTTAAAAAATTACTAGATCAAAATCAAAGGAGTTGGGACTCTAAATTAAAGTTCTTTATGGGCCGATAGAGTAACAAATAAGAAATCCATTGATACATCTCCATTCAAGCTGATTTATGGCACATAAGTTGTTTTTTCAATCCAGCTCGCGTTACCAGTAGCTAGATTTCTTCAGGAGGCTGATTCCGAGCCAAATGATCTTACCAGGAGGATTTTTCATTTGGTTGAATTACAACAGAACAGAGAACAGTTGGTTGAAAAGACTAAATTGCATCAGAGGAAGATGAAGGACACTTTTGATAGAAAGGTAAAGGCAATTATTTTTAAAGCAGGGGATCTAGTTTTGAAATGGGATGCAACAAGGAAGGAAAAGGGTAAACATGGAAAGTTCGATGCTCTCTGGACAGGTCCATTTATTATATCATTAATGCAGCAGAACAACACTTTTGTTCTCCGAAATATGGAAGGTGAGGAACTCATAGGTGGCCCATTCAATGAGCGTTTTCTCAGACTCAATTTTTCATAAGGCTTTTTCAAGCCTTACTCTATTGTAAATATTTATTTTCAGTTTTTCTTTTTCAGTCTGTGTGAAAATAACTCCATGCCCAATGGAATACTGAGCCAGGTCAGTTTTGAGTCTTAGGTGATAGGAAGGCTACTTAGCTAGGTCATTTTTGAGTCTTAGGTGATAGGAAAGGCTACTGAGTCAATAAGGTTCTTGAAACCTCACAAGGAGGATTTCATCCCCAATAGGAGCCAAATGTTATCTCCTAAAATAAACTTTTCATCCACTTTCATTTCTAAGTGATAGCATAGTCATTAAAAAGTGTCTTTTTTATAATTTTTGTGGTCTATGATCTCCAAGCATAGAGAATAAATTGTAAAGTCCCAAATAAGTCGATTTGACATTTATTGTTTTTAAAAAAATCAAAGAAGATATTTTCGACAACAAATGTTGTTTTAAAACCGAGGATAAGTTGTCAAAAATTCAAGCTTTCAGCACCAAAACTACATTCCAAAAGACAGGGGAGATGACGAAAGTACAAAACAGAGTTTTAGACAGCACATCAAGCGAGCCTGAATGTGGATTGACAGACACGTGTCATCAACACATAATGACCGTTTAAGCGGATTTTTGGCATTATCTCACGTTCTCTACCACCATTTATGTAAATGATTATGAAGATCGTGTGAGGGTTTCGACGTCTCATCATTTTAGAAGATTGTTCAACCATCATTTCACTCATTCCCGAATATTGTCTACATCAACCTTACGATGATCATTCAAATTCAAACCCACGAATTTTGAATGTCTATAAACGATGCTTCTTACCATCGTTTGAGCATACATAGTTCATCCCTCATTGCCAACATTTCCTTTCCACTGGTAATTTTTTTGTGTTTTGATTTCTACATAATTAACGTGTGTTGTGCAGATGGGTAAGAAATGAGGCGGTTCACTCCTCCGGAAATAATTGGATAGCATACAATTTCTACAGTCTCATCCAAATATTTGTCAATATTTCTCAGACGCAAGTTGTCTCAATTATGTGGAAAAGTTATAGGAAGGATACCACCAGGGTATCACAATTTGTTTTTCAAAATCCTATGATGGAAGCAAGGCCACAATTGGACCTTTGGAGATACAAGTCGATGAAGCAACCATAGCTTCTGCTACAGGCATGCCAAGGATAGGGAAAAAATGGTTCAAGACCACAGTCACCAAGAATCTGGATTTCATACCTTATTTAAAGCCTGAATTCCAAGACATCACCTGGAACAGGGAGATTCCTACTTCTTATCTGGAGGAGAAGTGGTAGGTTCTTCTAAAATCCATACAATTATACATAAATGCAGAAGGAAGGTATCACAGGGCCATGTTGTATCATTTCAAGTTAATGGACCATTTTATAGGTAAGACACCATTAAATCTGCCATTTTATTTTTACAAAATTCTTACTAAGATGTGCAATAGAGTTCAGGCTGAAGAAAACAACATTCAGAATGCCCCTTGTCATTTTGGTCGGATAAAGGTCAACATTGTAGAAGAATTAAGGAAGAGAGAAAGAACATGGGAAAAATTTCTGTTTTGGGGAGGATTTTAGTTAGAAACTCAACCTAACAAAGGCAAAAAGAGATCAGGCAAAAAGTCACCAACTCCTCAGAGTAGTCTGAAGAGGAGGAGAGCCATCAACCTTGATCTCCTAGAAGAACCAGCATCCAGCTCAAGGGTCAATAAGGAAAAAAAGAAGTTGATTTTCAAGGAAACTATAGAGCAAGTTTCAACTCAGAAGACCAAGAAAACCAATGTGCTAAACCTACCTTACTCAGACTCTGATTCTGAGCCAAATAAAGAAGAAGTCCATGTTGAGAAAAGCATAGATTTGTCTATGGAGCTAGCACCAGAAAAAGAGATGTTCACAGGTTATGAGGAAGGTGAAACCTCAAGCAACAAAAAATCAAAGAAATCACAGAAGATTAAGGAGCTGAAAGAGATAATAGTACAACAGGAAGTGCTAGAAAGGGTGATAAAAGCTAGATATAAGAGTTTATCAAAGAGAATTGTAGAAACCAATGCAACTTTTGAAAAACTAGCACTTGAAAGTGTAAAGGAAAAGAAGAAGAAGAAAAATATCACAAAAGATTATATCAGCTTATGGTGGTTAGCCAAGCGTTTGAAGAGAAAAATCAAAAAGTTGAAAGCAAGAATTGGTACACATCCAGATTTGCAAGTTCTGGCACAGGTCGCTGTAAATTTGTAGAGAGATTAATTAAGACAATCAAGGAGAAGACTTATTTTTGAGGTGATTATCTTTTTGGCGAACCTAGGCTTTTTGACAACATAATCGACATAATAACACATAGTTAGCTGCTGAGAATCAGGGCTTTCGACAACTAACTTGCATTTTTCAGGACAAAGGAGTTGCCGAAAGCGTAGACACAGGCAGAATGAGAGTATTTTTGCTCAGATTGAATATTTCCATGCCAAATCATTTGAGGAAGCTTCCAAATAAATGATAAGATTAAAATGGATAAATACTACCCTCTTCTTCAAAGTTTTGAGGCTCATACAAAGGATAATAGGGTCAAAGGTTATCCGATTTTGGTTAAATATTTTCCCAGTTGTCAAGGAAGGATTCCGAGTTACCTTATCATATCCTTGAAGACTGCTGAAGATGTTGAAGACCAGATTATTATAAGGGTTTGACCCCTTAAGATAGGATTTGATCCTACTTTCTTGTAAACTGTTTTGATTAATACTATTCTTAGTATTTCAGATCCTCTTTGATAGGATATTAGATTATGATGTAAAGGCTATAAAGCCTATGCTTTCAAAGTAATAGAGTTTCGACTTGGAAGACTATACTATACTGCACTTTGTAAACATACCATCTTCTAACATATATTCGGCTGTAGGCTTCTTTCACTGCTATTTCAGACCTTCTTGTTCATTCATTTTCTATGTTTATGAGTTGAATTTCATTTCTTAATCTATGTTTATATAATCTATTGGTGACTGTCATCTTACCTTATAGATTTATAAATAGAGGATCATAAGCATTCACTACTAGTTTTATTAGCCCATCATATATACTTCCATATTTATATGTTCTGGTTAATATTGTTAGTTTCCCATCCATTTTGATATAACTACCCATCTGATAATAGCCTTTGAAATCCTTGTATACCTGAAATATACCCAGATTGTCTAGAGTGAAGAATCCAGTGAGTGAGTCATTCAGTTTGATCCGACATATTACACAACATTAAAGAAATTTATAAAGTTACCAGGCTTCTTCGAACTACAACCTAAGAAGGACTCCTGGAGTGATAACAGGTTGATTTCTTCTTAATTGACCAACAAATAGGGCCTGACCCAAAACTGAGAGTGTACCCAAAAGTGGACTTGCGATATGTGCCACCACCAACCGAATTTGAATCTGTGAACCCTATGAGATCCAATGCACAACCAAATGCATAGTGAATCCCATAACTCATGGTTCGATGAAAATATCTGAGGATGTGTTTGGCAGCCTTCCAGTGTAGATCATGGGGCTCCTGCATGTATCTAGAAACTTCTCCTACTACATATGAGATATTCGGACGGGTGTGGGTGAGATACATAATAATCCCCACCAATTTTCGATACAAAATGTTTCCCACTAATGGTGTATCCCCGCCATCATCAAGTCTGATCCCATATAAGAAGGGTGTAGGTGCAAGCTTACAGTATGTCATGTGGAATCTATCCAGAATATCCTCGACATACTTAGCCTGAGAACGTTTGATGCCATAAGCATCCTGACTAATCTCAATACCAAGAAAGAAATAAGTGGATCCATGTCCGTCATAGAGAACTTGTCATGCAAAATATCTTTGACCACAACAATGGTTGAAGAAGAGATACCAATGATCAAATGATCATCAACATAGAGTACTAAAATCATCAAAGAGTCAGTATTCCTTAGCATATAGACATTGCAATAAGATTTTCATCTAAAAAAATCATGTGAAAGAAAATAAGAATCCATCTTTTCATACCATGCTCTAGGTGCCTTCTTGAGGCCATAGAGTGACTTCTTCAATCTGCATACTAAAGATGAGTTATGAATAAACCCTAGTGGTTGCTACATGTAGATCTCCTCTGAAAGATCACAGTGAAGAAAATTATTCTTCATATCCATTTGGTGAACTTCCCATCCTTTGGTTGTTGCAATGGCCATAACCAAGCGAATGGAGTCCATCTTTGCTACAGGAGTAAAGGTCTCATCATAATCTATCCCATGAATTTGTTGAAATCCTTTTACAACTAATATTTCCTTGTACCTGCTTACCTGAATATATGATTCTCTCTTGGTCCTATAGAACCATTTTCATCTTACAAGCTTCCTCCCTGGTAGAAGTGGAACCACATCCCAAGTCTGATTCTCTAGGAGTGAGTCATACTCCTCCTGCATGGATGCTTCCCATAATGGATTTCCTTCAACCTCATTGTATGTCTTTGGATCAGAATATTGAACCATATAGAAATGCATGGGCATCACTGGTTCAAAATATGAAAATACATGAGAAGGATCCTCATGTTGAGATCGAGTCCTCCTCGAATCCAATGGATCCCCTACATGATAACCTACTTCCTGAAGTGTGGATTTTTCCCACTTGTTCATCTGTTGAATCTCCAATGTTGGCTCCTCATATGGTTGTACTACCTTCTCAAATCCATGTACATAATCCTCTGAGTCTAAATATGTAGCATCTGATTGTATGAAATCATCATCTATGATGTCTGGAACTGATGGAAGAACAAGAGTATCTGCAGTTTTCACTGGTGGTGCATGCAATGGACCCTCTTCAAACTGAACATTGTGCTCAATGATGAGTCGATTTGTAGAGGTATGAATCAACCTATACCCCTTCACATCATCTAGATATCCCACAAAGATGCAAGGTGTTCTCTTTGGATCTAATTCTTTCCTCTTTTCAGAAGGAATATGGGCCCATGCGCGAGATCTAAAGATGCAGAAGTGTGTGACATATAGTATGCCATATGTCCAAGCCTCAAAAGGTGACATGTCCTCAACATATCTATGAGGATATTTGTTATGTATGTAAGAAAAACAGTTAAGTTCCTCAACCCAAATCTTGGAAGGAAGATACATCGCATGCAATATACAATTGATCATCTCCTCAAGAGATCTGTTCTTCCTTTCAACAACTCCATTCTATTATAGAGTGTATGGAATTGTATGTTGCAACTGGATACATATATTCTGAACATCTTTGTTGATATAATCCCCCCCATTTTCTGTACGAAGGATCTTGATATTTTTCCCAGTTTGTGTCTCTACTAGAGCTTTGAAGTTTTTGAGATGCTCAAAAACTTCAGATTTTTTCTTGAGAAAATAAACCCAAGTGTAGCATGAGTAATCATCAATAAATGTAAGGACATACCTTTCTTTTCTAATGGATAGACGTGGAAGTGGACCCATGATATCACTCTGAACAAGCTCCAAGGAAAAGGAGGCTCTCCTTGCCTTCCCCTTTTCAAAATTTTCTTCAGGATGCTTGCCAAGAATGCATCCTTCACAAACCTCTTTAGAAAAGTGAATGTCTAGCAAGCCTTTGACCATTCCTGCTTGGAAATTCATTATGTATACCTAAAGTTTAAATGACCAAATCTCTCATACCATACTCTACTACTATCATTAGCATGCATAAGTAGTAAATAGGATTCATAGTAAACAAACTTAGTGAATTTATACAACCTTGATTTGTGATCTGCCTCACTAATTGCAATAATGGAATTGTCATGCATGTCAAGTACAGAAACTAAATCTGATGTAAATTAAACCTTTTTACCTATTTGAGTGATCTGATAAAGTGAGAGAAGATTTATATAAAGATTTGGAACATCTAAAACATTATCAAAACTGCCATTAGGAAGTTCTGCTCTTCCCTCTCCTACTACGACTATTGGAGTATCATCCCCCATGAGGATAGGGGGTCTTGAGCATGAACTCAAAAAAGTAAAAACTTCAACTTTGGCTTCCATATGATGTGATGCACCCGAATCTATAATCCATGAATCAGATGAGTAATTAATTGCAACCAAGGCATGATGATTACTTGTCTTAGGAGCATGATCTTCTTCCTTATTCTTCTTGGCCATTTCCAAGCCATTTCCATGCCATTCCATTGCCATGCCATGCCATTTCCATGCCTTGCCAATCCAATAAATGATATTAACTAAATTCAAACAAGTCAATGGGAAGTACCAAACACCAAAAATCAACAAGGAAACTATAGTTGTTATAAAACTTGTGATTAAGATGTTTAACTTCAACAATGTAACAAGTTACAACATGACAAATATAACAACCCTTAAAACAAGTAATCATGCAATGAAAGGGGGCTGAAAATGAAAACTTAAACTAGGGTTTAGATAATAAAAAACACTTGCTGAAATAGAATATGGCACATAACAACCCTAGAATATTCAAGGCATCAAGCCCTAAAGGGATGAAAATTACGACATAAATGTAATAAAAGGTGTCAAGATGTATTTTAAGGGTGAAACATGAAAATTAAACCCTATATGTCAAGCTAACAAGGCTGGAAATTGAGGGTAGTTCCTAATCTAAACATGAAATTGAGGGTTTCAAGACAAGATTAATTCAAGAACAATACAACATAACATGCAATATCACAACTTTGATAAAACATTTAATTAATACATTCAAGAAATAACCATCAATGATTTAGAAAGATAACTTACTAGGTATCCTTTCCTTTCCTTGCCTTCACTTGCTTTTCCTTGCCATACCATGTCATGCCTTGCCTTGCCATGGCATGGAAAGGCAAGGAAAGGAAATGCATGGCATTACAAGGCAAGGCATGGCTTGGCAAAGCAAGGCATGGCATGGCACTTCAAGGCCTTATTGATCCATGTCATTCCATGCCATGCCATGCTATGTCTTTCCTTTCCATACCATTCCATGCCATGCCTTGTCTGTCCATGTAATGGCAAGGCAAGGAAATTCAAGGCATGGAATGGAAAGACAAGGCATGTCTTGGCAAGGAAAGGCATGGCATGGCACTTCAAGGCCTTATTGATCCATTCCATTCCATGTCATGCTTTCTTTGTCATGCATTATCTTACCTTTCCTTGTCATGCCATACCATATCTTGCCTTGCCTTGCCATGACATGCCTTGTTATGCCTTGCCTTGCCATGCCTTGTCATGCCATGATTTTCCTTGCCATGCCATGCCTTGACTTTCCTTCCCTTTTCATGTCATGCCATGGAATTCATTGTTTTTCCTTGTCATTCCATTCCTTATCATGGCATGCCTTGCCTTTCCTTGCCATGACATGACATGCCATGCCTTTCCTAGCCTTGCCTTGCCATTACATGGCATTCCTTGCCACACCATGCCATGTATTTCTTTACTTTCCATGTCATTCCATGCATTTCCATTCCATGCCATGCCTTGTGTTTCCTTGCCATGCCTTGCCTTTCCATGCCATGCCTTGCCTTGCTTTGCCTTGTATGCCTTTCCATGCCATGCCTTGCCTTTCCATGTCATGTCTTGCCTTTCCATGCCTTGGATTTCCTTGCCATGCCATGCCATGCCATGTGTTGTGTTTCCTTGTCATGTCATGCCTTGCATTGTCTTTCCATGCCTTTCCTTGGCTACCCACAATTCATCGAAAATGTGATTTCATTATGATATTCATAAAACTAATTGTTTGTAAAGAGAGTTTGCTATCAAGTTAATTTAATAAAAAATCCATTGCATTCATGTATCATACTTTATTTATTTCCTAAAAAAAATAATGCTTGAACTAAATGAACAAGTTGAATACATAAGAATTACAATCAAAGAATTCATTAAGCATATAATTCTACAACTTGTTATCCCATCTATCTTAGATAAAAATACTTGCATGAGAATTTAAATGTCATAAC
>SNQJ01S0092588.1:16332-37243 GCA_010110895.2 Picea sitchensis | reverse complement strand
GTGCGAGAGTGTGGGAGGGAGAGAGAGGAAGAAAAAGAGGGGAGGTACAGAGTGAGTGTGTCAGAGTGTGGGAGGGAGAGAGAGGAAGACATAGAGGGGGGATAGAAAGTGTGTGTGTGTGAGTGTGGGAGGGGGAGAGAGGTAGACAAAGAGGAGAGGTAGAGAGTGAGTGTGTTAGAGTGTGAGAGGGAGTGAGAGGAATACATAGAGGGGGGATATAAAGTGTGTGTGAGAGAGAGAGGAAGACAAAGAGGGGAGGTAGAGAGTGAGTGTGTTATAGTGTGGGAGGGAGAGAGAGAGAGAGAAAGACATGGAGGGGGAATATAAAGTGTGTGTGCGAGTGTAATACCCCAAGGACGTGCCCCAGTTATGTATATGTATTGTAAACATGTTTTATAGGTTGGTGAGCCAAGTGTATATAAGTTGGTGGGATTATGTGTTTATTAGGCCGGAGAGCTTAGGAGTTAAAGGCCAGGAGCCTATTTTTAAATATGTAATTATGCAAATCATTAATATAATATATAAACATCGTTGCATGCCGACCGACCATGAAGAAAGAGTGATGGGGGACTAAAATTCCACAGAATGTGTAAGGGAAAGGAGGTTGAAAGGTTGGAAGAGGGGCTAATATTGAGGGATTAAGTCCTTGGGAATAATAATTTATTATTACTCCAAAGTGGTGTGAATGGTATACTTTTATCCTAAGTTCCTGGAAAAGGGAACACATACTTGATGGAGTGCATGCAGCTTCATGGGAGACATATGTCGGCCCAGACACATGTAATTAAACCCAAGAATTGAGCCGTGATGGGGATTCATCCTCCATTATCCCCCCCGTTATCTGAACCTTGTTACCTCGGTGATCGACCGTTGCTTAATTTTCTTGTCACGCATTCATGTTAACCAGAACCAGAATTCGATCGGTGTATTCCTGTGAATCTCGTGACCTCTGTATTCGACCTTTGAAAAATTCATGTACACATATGAAACCCGAAATCGTAAGGTTATCCTGTGATGTTTTCCCGAGAAGTCGACGCATCCTCAGTCTGTACCCTTTTTACCTCTGCGTTGGACCTCTACATAACCACACACATCTGAGAAACCAGTGGGGAGGGAAAGGTTGACCTCTATGTCCTGTGAACCCATGTTTATCCACACTACAAATCCGAGTTCGTGCTTAACTGTTTGGGTTGTTGTCTTCTGTGAAACCTGAGCATACTGTAATTGCCTATGTCGTGTGTGTTTTAACTATGGGTTGTTGTGGCCACACAGTCCCTTGGCTGAGTGTGATTGGCTACCATCATTTGTTCCTTGTTGAGCCTTACTGTTGTCCTCCTTGTGATGGAATAGAGCTGAAGAAGTAGGTTGTCAGGCCTATGTGCAACACTCTCTCCAGGTGAGAGAGGTGGTTGTGGTTGAAGAAGCAAGTTGTCAGGCCTATGAGTGACTCTCTCCATGTGAGAGACTGCGCAAAGGAAGTGAGAAATCCTAGAAGGGGTCCTGTAGCTGCCACAGAGCTCAGAGAATTTATGTCCGACCTGTTGCTGAAGCCCAAGGAAATGGAGCTTTAGCAACCAAAGGACTGTCCTGGTGATAGTGAAGGTGTATACTCCTAGGGCGGGACAGGCATGTGGGGAATGGGAGTCTGTGAGAAGTGGGCATAAGTGGCTCCTGGGAGAGAATCCATCCTCATAAACTGTGTGTCTTCCTGTTGACCTTGCCTAGCCTAGGATTCCCTTGCCCGGTGGAGCTTAGTCCTAGCTCGGGGGTGACCTACTGCTAAGAGTGATCAGTAACACGGTCTAAGGCTGGGAGGTTCGTGGAAGATCTGCACACGGTTGGTGGTGTTACACCAATTTAAAAGATAAGTACTAATTATGTACTTAATATATATGTGATGCATGTCTATGTTTTGAAATGTTATAATGTATTCCATTATAAGTTTTAATTGTTGTTAATTCTATTTAAGTCTGAATGGCAGCAATAACTCCATGTTGAAATGTGTTAATTTGATTTAATGCATATTATACTTATGAGATTGTTCTGCATAGTAGCATTTCCCGGCAGAGGGGTTGAGGGTCAGGGATGTTACAATTTGGTATCAGAGCCCATGGTTTCAACGTTGAGCCTGGATGGGCCGGACAAGTGGTCTTTGTACCCAAGGTTTCAAGTGGAAATGGTGTTCAGAAGAACCAATTTCGAACCTTAGAATGTTTCTGAGTGCCAAGGGGTTACTTGGATTTTTTACAAAGCTTAGGAGGAGTAGCGGTAGAATAAAACCGCAGCCGGCGTGGTATTTGACCACAGAGAGAGAGAGCTCAACACTTGGGCTGTTGGAGTTGTAGGATCTGTTTGGGAAAAAGGAGAGTCCTTTACGACCGTCAGATCTGAAGAAAGCGCATAAGGGTTAACTTGGGAATCCCTTCGGACTTCACGACATTGGAGAAGCTTGATGAAAAGGTATGAGAAAGGCTGAAAATCGAAGTGCCGAAGTGGTGAGTCATGATGACGTCACCTGGAGGTGATGTGGATAGATGGGTTGTGTGCCAAGTGTAAGTGGATTCTGAACCATGGAAGATTGAAATGGAATTTGGAACATGACGAGTGTCACCCATCTGAATGGACCATGTATCAGTCGCTAATATTACGCCATCTAGCATCCTATGTGAGAAGGGTTAGTGGGGCCTGATTTTACGTAACGTAGTTAAATATCAGAGGACCCATAGTGGCGTTGATCACAATACATGAAGATCAACGACTAGGAGAAATTGTGGGGACCCAAGTTGCAGATAAGCTAATTCTCCAAGGCGGTCCCGCAATCCAAACTACGGTTTCACTGAGGGGTACGTGTCAGCGTCAGGAAAATTGGGGGATGAAAGGCGGGTTGCTCCAAACAATCGTTGCATGCCCTCGCAATTGGGAAAACGTTAAATGATGTAACATAATAATGTCACCTAAGGTGACATGGGAGTGTTCAGAGGTTAATGGTTTGGGGTGTGTGGATGTGAAATCTTCCGAAGCCCCATAACTCAGATGCCTAAGGTTCTATAGTGTGTGTCATCCATTGGATGCTGAGTAGACATGGACTATTGATCCACTCTACTGTGCGAGTGCGATAAATAGGAACTCTGAGTGATTGTTGTTTGGTGCTTGGAAATATTTCGAAGCCGAAGGCCGAAGGCCCGAGTAAGCACTTATTGATCTAGCACTTGGTCATGACCCATGGTCGCGTGGGTTGGGGACTGAGAAAAATGGGCTAGTGCCCGAAAAATTAGCAGAGCAGAGCTCCAAAAGAAGAAATCTGCGGGGATTCTTGATTGAACACGAATCACAAAGTATGAAAACTGAATGTTTTCTTGAATATGATTTTTTTATGAATGTTGTGGGATTTGTTAAGGAATGATGGAATGAAAAATTTCGGTTCTGCACATTGTGTTTGCAGAAGTTTAACGAGTGCCAAAACTTATTAGAGTTTCCACTGAGTGCAAAGAAATGGAAGAGGCACAGATTGATTCCAGTTCAGAGAATGAAATAAAAGGGATGGATGCTCATTTGGGAGTTGAAGGGCTGAACTCCAATGGGCATGGAGAAGAGATAGAGAAGGAAGGGCATATGATGAAAAACATTGAAAGATTGCAGAAAGATGCCCAAACTCACTGAGCAGATAGCAGAAAGATCATGAAAGCTAAGGAACAACAGGGAGAATTCAACTTAAAGTTGATGAAGAGTCTGGAGAGAATAGAAAAGAAGTTGGACAAGGAGAGAGACTCGAGCAAAATAGGGAGTCACCAAAATTTTGAAGGAAGAAGATCAAGGAGTGTTGGTAGACACCATCATCACTCCCAAGGTCGCTCCAAGAGGAGGGCACATAGTAGTTCAAGCCCATCTCCTACCAAAAATCACAGAAGATCTGGAGTGGATGAACTGAAGGGAAAAATTAACAAGATTAAGCCTTCTACATTTGATGGAGAACACAAGAAGGAGGAACATGTCGAAACATGGTTGCTTGGCATGAGGAAATATTTCCAACTGAAGAATTATTCCTCTCATGCATAAGGAATAATTGTGATGTATCAACTGAAAGGAAAAGCATCCATGTGGTGGGATCAACTTGTGCAGGTGCAGCACATGAGAGAGAAATATATCACTTGGAAAGAATTCAAGAGATATTTCGAGAAGAAATATTTAACTAAAAGATATTATAACAGAAAGATGAAAGAGTTCTTTGAACTCAAGCTGGGCAGCATGACCATTGATGAATATGAGCGAAGATTTTTGGAATTGTTGAAGTATGTTCCGTTCATCAAGGATGAGATTGTCAAGATTCAGAGGTATCTAAGTGGATTGCCACCTTCCATTGGTGACAAGATTCAGTACGATGATCCTAATACTGTGGAAGAAACTATAAGAAGGGAAAAATGCTTATATGAGCAACAAGGACAGAATCCCACTTTTCAGAAATCTTGGGAAGACAAGAAGAAATTCAAGATGGATTAGAGGAAGAAAGGAAGTAAGACACCCTTTTTCAGAAACAATCCTCAAGGACAACCATCATTTAGAGAGCCCAGGAAGGCTGAAGTGGGTGGGAAAATGCCAAGACCGCCACCTATGGAATGTTGGGGTTGTAAAGGGAAACATAGGTACAAATATTTCCCCCACATAAATGATAAAGTAAGAGATGTGCATAATGTACAACAGGCTAAAATAGTGGAGGAAATGGGCAGTAGAATTCCAAGGATCTACGCAGCCCTGGAGAAAAAGCAAGATGAATATCAGTCACACATGATTGAAGTAGAAGGTATGATTAACAACCAACCATTTACTATTTTAATTGATTAAGGGGCTAGCCATAGTTATGTAGATCCTCGAGTGGTGGAATTTTTTCAATTTTTGAGAAGAAAACATGAAAAGTCTTGGTTAGTGCAGTTGGCTACAAGAATCAAGAGAAAAGTCATTGAGTTAGTTAAGTCATGTCCAATGGACATGACTGGACTGAGCACAAATGATGAATTGAATGTTCTACCTTTACGTTCTTATGACTGTCTAATTGGAATGGACTGGTTGGACCAACACCATGCCTTCTTGTACTATCGTAACAAGGCCTTCACTTGCCTGGATGAGGAAGGAAATCAGAAAACAGTCCAAGGAATTCCCAGAGCAGTTTCTATCAGAGAAATCTCAGCAATGCAGTTGAAGAAGTGCTACAGGAAAGGTTGTCAATTATTTGTAGCCCATGTGGATGAAGCATTTAAAGATGGGGTCTTAAAGATCGAAGACCATGTAGTACTAAAAGATTTTGAAGATTTATTCCAGGAGGTACCCAGATTACCCCCGAAGAGAGATATTGATTTTTCTGTAAACTTGATGCCTGGAGCAGCTCCAATATCAAAAGCTCCTTACAAAATGAGTTTGCCAAAGATAAAAGAGCTACAATTGTAGCTTGAATATCTTCTGAAGAAGGGGTATATACACCCAAGCGTGTCACCTTGGGGAGCCTTGATCCCGTTCGTGAAGAATAAAGATGGGACACTGAGATTGTGTATCGATTTCAGACAGTTGAACAAAGTAACGATGAAGAACAAATATCCTCTACCGAGGATTGATGATCTCTTCAATCAGTTGAAGGATGCAAAGATATTTTTGAAGATAGACCTCAGGTCGGGATATCACCAAGTAAGGATAAAGGATGAAGATATCAAAAATACCACCTTTAGAAGAAGGTATGTTCATTATGAGTTCACAGTGGTGTCGCTTGGGTTGTCGAACGCACCCGTTGTTTTTATGTGCCTAATGAATGGTGTATTCTGGGACTATCTAGACAAGTTTATCATAGTCTTCCTAGATGACATTCTGGTGTATTGAAATTTTGAGGAAGAGAAAGAACATCATCTGAGGATGGTGCTGCAAGTGCTAAGAGGGCATCAACTATATTCCAAGTTGAGCAAATGTTCATTTTATCAGGAGTAGATCCATTGCTTGGGGCATATTATGCTTGTTTTATCAGGAGCAAATCCATTAATTGGTGCATATTATTTCGAAGGATGGGATAGTTGTAGATCCTGAGAATATTGAGTCCATCAGAGAATGGTTAGTGCCAAAGAACGTGACAGAAGTCAAATACTTTATGGGTCTAGCTGGTTATTATAGAAGGTTTATTACAAGGTTCTCAAGGATATCTTACCCTATCACTTCCTTGCAAAGGAAAGAGAAAACAATTCAGTGGATAGAGGATTGTAAGAGAAGCTTCTAGCAATTGAGCCAATTGTTAACCAATGCTCAAATCTTGAGGATTGCAGACCCAAATGAAGATTTCATGGTGTGAGAAAATGCATGCAAATAAGGCCTGGGAGGAGTCCTTAGTCAGAATGGATTCGTAATTTGTTATGAATCCAGGAAGTTGAAAGAGCACGAAAGTAATTATGCAACTCATGATTTAGAGTTGGCAGCCATAGTAAACACTCTAAAGAAATGGAGGCATTACCTCATGGGAAGAAGGTTCGAACTGAGGACAAACCATAATGGTCTGAAGTATTTGTTTGATAAGCCAACCTTGAATGCCAGGCATAGTAGGTGGTTGGAGTTTCTCTGTGAGTACAATTTTGATATCAAGCATATCAAAGGGAAGGAGAACAAAGTGGTTGATGCACTCAGTAGGAGAGTACACGAATTACATGCTAAAACCATTAGCATGTACCGAACTGATATTAAAAGCATAATTTTGGAAGCTGCAAATGCAGATTTGCAGTACAGGGATTTGGTAGCAAAACTACAGTAAGGTGAGATGCCACAAAAAGAGGAAAATTATAAATTGGAAACTGGCGGAACACTTATGTACAAGAACATAATTTATATACCTAATGTCCATGACTTGAAACTTATGATTTTGAATGAAATGCATAATGTGCCTTATGCAGGGCACCCTGGATATCAGAAAACTGTGGCAACAGTCAGGAGCCATTACTTTTGGCCAGGTATTAACACAAATATTGTTAAATACATCGCCAGATGTATGGAGTGCCACAAGGTTAAAGCTGAGCACATGGACCCAACATGGTTGCTACAACCTTTACCCATTCCTGAGTGGAAGTGGGGAGTGGTGACAATGGATTTCATCACAGGATTGCCCATAACAGGAAAGCAACATGATTCAATCATGGTGGTAGTGGAAAAGCTTATGAAAGCTGCCCATTTTATTTCACTAAAGACTACTCACAAGGCAACTAATGTTGTTGCTATTTTTATGAGGGAAATATCACAATTGCACGGTATTCCCAAGACAATTGTGTCTGACAGGGACCTGAAATTTACCTCCAAGTTATGGAAGGGGTTGTTCAAAGGATTCAGAACAAATCTAAACTTCAACACAACCTATCATCCTAAGTCTAATGGGCAGACTGAGAGGGTGAACAGAGTAATAAAATACATGCTAAGGATGTATGTGATGGACAAACCATCGAAATGGGAATACTACCTACATTTGGTAGAATTCGCCTACAACAATGGGTATCAAGCATCATTGAAGATGATCCCATTTGAAGGAATTTATGGCAGAAAGTGCAATACTCTAGTAAGTTGGGATAATCCAGCTGATAGAGAAGTGGTTGGGCTAGAGTTTCTCATTAAGGAAATGGAAGAACAAATGCTGAAAATTAAGTAGATTTTGAAAGCTTCCCAAGACAGGCAGAAAAGTTATGCTGATAATAACACAACCCACAGAGAGTTTAAAGTGGGTGACCATGTTTTCCTGAAAGTAAAAGCCAATAGAAGTTCCCTGAAGCTGGGAAGCTGCTCCAAGTTGGCAGCCAAATTTTGTGGGCCATTTGAAATCCTAGAAAGGATTGGGCCAGTTGCATATATGCTTGCATTACCTGCATCCATGATTGTACATAATGTGTTTCATGTTTCATTTCTTAAGAAATATATACCTGATGCTAACCATGTTATCGATTGGAATGCGATTCAGGTGGAGCAAGAAGGTGTCTTGCAAGTGCATCTTGTGCGCATATTGGACCGGAAAAACAAACAGCCCCGGAATCGATCCATAGAGCTTGTAAAGGTCCAGTGGACCTGGTACGGTCCTGAGGACGCGACATGGGAGCATGAGGATGCTATGCGGGCAAAATACCCACATCCTTTTGAAGATTTTGGAAATCTTGTTGATGTTGTGTAAAAGTTGCACTAAGGAAAGTACAAAAATAAGGGGAGGGTATTGTAATACCCTAAGGACGTGCCCCAGTTATGTCTATGTATTGTAAAAATGTTTTATAGGATGGTGAGCCAAGTGTATATAAGTTGGTGGGATTATGTGTTTATTAGGTCGGAGAGCCTAGGAGTTAAATGCCAGGAGCCTGTTTTTGTATATGTAATTATGAATATCATTAATATAATATATAAAAATCATTGCGTGCCGACCGACCGTGAAGAAAGAGTGATGGGGAACTAAGCTTCCACATAATGGGTAAGGGAAAGGGGGCTGGAAGGTTGGAAGAGGGGCTAATCTTGAGGGCTTAATTCCTTGGGAATAATAATTTATTATTATTCCAAAGTGGTGTGAATGGTATACTTTTATCCTAAGTTCCTCGAAAAGGGAATGCGTACTTGACAGAGTGCATGCAGCTTCATGGGCGACATGTGTCAGCTCAGGCACATGCAATTAAACCCAACAATTGAACCGTGATGGGGGTTCATCCTCCATTCTCCCATCCACTCTTTGAACCATGCTACCTCAGTGATCGACCTCTGCTTAATTTTCTTGTCATGCATTCTTGATAACTAGAACCAGAAGTCGACCAATGTATTCCTTTGAATCTCGTGGCCTCTGTATTTGACCTTTGCAATAGTCACGTATGCATCAAATCAACATAGAATAGTTGGTTGAAAAGACTGAATTGCATCAGAGGAAGATGAAGGACACTTTTGATAGAAAGGTAAAGGCAATTATTTTTAAAGCAGGGGATCTAGTTTTGAAATGGGATGCAACAAGGAAGGAAAAGGGTAAACATGGCAAGTTTCATGCTCTCTGGACAGGTCCATTTATTATATCATCAGTGCACTAGAACAACACTTTTGTTCTCCGAAATATAGAAGGTGAGGAACTCATAGGTGGCCCATTCAATCGACGTTTTCTCAAACTCAATTTTTCATAAGGCTTTTTCAAGCCTTACTCTAATGTAAATATTTATTTTCAGATTTTCTTTTCCAGTCTGTGTGAAAATAACTCCATTCCCAATGGACTACTGAGCCAGGTCAGTTTTGAGTCTTAGGTGATAGGAATACTACTTATCCAGGTCAGTTTTGAGTCTTAGGTGATAGGAAAGGCTACCGAGTCAATAAGGTTCTTGAAACCTCACAGGGAGGATTTCATCCCCAATAAGATCCAAATGTTATCTCCTAAAATAAACTTGTCATCCACTTTCATTTCAAGGTGATAGCATAGTCATTAAAAAGTGTCTTTTTTATAATTTTTGTGGTCTATGATCTCCAAGCATAGAGAATAAATTGTAAAGTCCCAAATAAGTCGATTTGACATTTATTGTTTCAAAAAAATCAAAGAAGATATTTTCGACAACAAATGTTGTTTTAAAACCGAGGATAAGTTGTTGAAAATTCAAGCTTTTGGCACCAAAACTACATTCCAAAAGACAGGGGAGATGATGGAAGTACAGAACAGAGTTTTAGACAACACATCAAGCGAGACTAAATGTGGATTGAAAGACACATGTCATCAACACATAATGACCGTTTAAGTGGATTTTTGGCATTATCTCATGTTCTCTGCCACCGTTTATGTAAATGATTATGTAGATCGTGTGAGGGTTTCGACGTCTCATAATTTCAGAAGACCGTTCAACCAACATTTCACACATTCCCGAATATTGTCTACATGAGCCTTATGGTCATCATTCAAATTCAAACCCACGAATTTTGAATGTCTATAAACGATGCTTCTTACCATCGTTTGAGCATACATAGTTCATCCCTCATTGCCAACATTTCCTTTCCACTCGTAATTTTTCTGTCTTTTGATTTCTACATAATTAACGTGTGTTTTGCAGATGGGTACGAAACGAGGCGCTTCACTCCTCAGGAAAGAATTGGATAGCATACAGTTTCTACAGTCTCATCCAAATATTTGTCAATATTTCTTAGACGCAAGTTGTCTCAATTATGTGGAAAAGTTACAGGAAGGATACCACCAGGGTATCACAATTTTTTTTTCAAAATCCTATGATGGAAGCAAGGCCACAATTGGCCCTTTGGAGTTACAAGTCGATGAAGCAACCATAGCTTCTTCTACAGGCATGCCAAGGACAGGGAAAAAATGGTTCAAGACCACAGTCACCAAGAATCTGGATTTCATACCTTATTTAAAGCTTGAATTCCAAGACATCACCTGGAACAGGGAGATTCCTACTTCTTATCTGGAGGAGAATTGGCAGGTTCTTCTCAAATCCATACAATTATACATAACTATAGAAGGAAGGTATCACAGGGCCATGTTGTATCATTTCAAGTTAATGGACCATTTTATAGGTAAGACACCATTAAATCTGCCATTTTATTTTTACAAAATTCTTACTAAGATGTGCAATAGAGTTCAGGCTGAAGAAGACACCATTCAGAATGCCCTTTGTCATTTTGGTTGGATAAAGGTCATCATTGTAGAAGAATTAAGGAAGAGAGAAAGAACATGGGAACGCTTTCTGTTTTGGGGAGGTTTTCAGTTAGAAACTCAACCTAACAAAGGCAAAAAGAGATCAGGCAAAAAGTCACCAACTCCTTAGAGCAGTCTGAAGAGGAGGAGAACCATCAACCTTGATCTCCTAGAAGAAACAACATACAACTCAAGGGTCAATAAGGAAAAAAAGAACTTGATTTTCAAGGAAACTATAGAGCAAGTTTCAACTCAGTAGACCAAGAAAACCAATGTGCTAAACCTACCTTACTCAGACTCTGATTCTGAGCCAAATAAAGAAGAAGTCCCTTCTGAGAAAAACATAGATTTGTCTATGGAGTTAGCACAAGAAAAAGAGATGTTCACAGGTTATGAGGAAGGTGAAACCTAAAGCAACAAAAAATCAAATAAATCAAAAAAGATTAAGGAGCTGAAAGAGATAATAGCACAACAGGAAGTGCTAGAAAGGGTGATAAAAGCTAGATATAAGAGTTTATCATAGAGATTTGTAGAAACCAATGCATCTTTTGAAAAACTGGCACTTGAAAGTGTAAGGGAAAAGAAGAAGAATAAAAAGATCACAAAAGATTATAATAGCTTATGGTGGTTAGCCAAGCATTTGAAGAGAAAAATAAAAAAGTTGAAAGAAAGAATTGTTACACATCCAGATTTGCAATTTCTGGCACAGGTCGCTGTAAATTTGCAGAGAGATTAATTAAGACAATCAAGGAGAAGACTTATTTTTGAGGTGATTATCTTTTTGGCGAACCCAGGATTTTCGACAACATAATCGACATAATAACACAAAGGAAAAAGGACATAAGATAACTTGCATTTTTCAGGACAAAGGAGTTGCTGAAAGCACAGACACAAGCAGAATGATAGTATTTTTGCTCAGATCGAATATTTCCGCTACCAAATCATTTGAGGAAGGTTCCAAATGAATGATAAGATTAAAATGGATAAATATTACCCTCTTCTTCAAAGTTTTTAGGCTCATACAAAGGATAATAGGGTCAAAGGTTATCCGATTTTGGTTAAATATTTGCCCAGCTGTCAAGGAAGGATTCTGAGTTACCTTATCATCTCCTTGAAGACTGTTGAAGATGTTGAAGACCAGATTATTATAAGGGTTTGACCCCTTAAGATAGGATTTGATCCTACTTTCTTGTAAACTATTTTGATTAATTCTATTCTTAGTATTTCATATCCTCTTTGATAGGATCTTAGATTATGATGTAAAGGCTATAAAGCCTATGCTTTCAAAGTAATAGAGTTACTAGGCTTCTTCGAACTACAACCTAAGAAGGACTCCTGGAGTGATAATAGGTTGATTTCTTCTTAATTGACCAACAAATAGGGCCTGACCCAAAACTAAGAGTGTACCCAAAAGTGGACTTGCGATATGTGCCATCACCAACCGAATCTGAATCTGTGAACCCTATGAGATCCAATGCACAACCAAATGCATAGTGAATCCCATAACTCATGGTTCGATGAAAATATTTGACGATGTGTTTGGCAACCTTCCAGTGCAGATCATGGGGCTCCTGCATGTATCTAGAAACTTCTCCTACTACATATGAGATATCCGGATGGGTGTGGGTGAGATACATAAGAATCCCCACCAATTTTCGATACAAAATGTTTCCCACTAATGGTGTATCCCCGCCATCATCAAGTTTGATCCCATATAAGAAGGGTGTAGGTGTAGGATTACAGTATGTCATGTGGAATATATCCAGAATATCCCCAACATACTTAGACTAAGAAATTTTGATGCCATAAGCATCCTGACTAATCTCAATACCAAGAAATAAATGAAGTGGATCCATGCCCGTCATAGAGAACTTGTCATGCAAAATATCTTTGACCACAACAATGGTTGAAGAAGAGATACCAATGATCAAAAGATCATCAACATAGAGTACTAAAATCATCAAAGAGTCAGTATTCCTTAGCATGTAAACATTGCAATCAGATTTTCATCTAAAAAAATCATGTGAAAGAAAATAAGAATCCATCTTTTCATACCATGCTCTAGGTGCCTTCTTGAGGCCATAGAGTGACTTCTTCAATCTTCATACTAAAGATGAGTTATGAATAAACCTCGGTGGTTGCTACATGTAGATCTCCTCTGAAAGATCACCGTGAAGAAAATTATTCTTCATATCCATTTGGTGAACTTCCCATCCTTTGGTTGTTGCAATGGCTAGAACCAAGCGAATGGAGTCCATCTTTGCTACAGGAGTAAAGGTCTCATCATAACCTATCCCATGAATTTGTTGAAATCCTTTTACAACCAATATTTCCTTGTACCTTTTACATGTCGATGAAGTAACCAGAGCTTCTACTACAGGCATGCCAAGGACAGGGAAAAAATGGTTCAAAACCACAGTCACCAAGAATCTGGATTTCATACCTTATTTAAAGCCTGAATTCCAAGACATCACCTGGAACAGGGAGATTTCTACTTCTTATCTGGAGGAGAAGTGGCAGGTTCATCTCAAATCCATACAATTATACATAACTGCAGAAGGAAGGTATCACAGGGCCATGTTGTATCATTTCAAGTTAATGGACCATTTTATAGGTAAGACACCATTAAATCTGCCATTTTATTTTTACAAAATTCTTACTAAGATGTGAAATAGAGTTCAGGCTGAAGAAGACAACATTCAGAATGCCCTTTGTCATTTTGGTCAGATAAAGGTCATCATTGTAGAAGAATTAAGGAAGAGAGAAAGAACATGGGAAAACTTTCTGTTTTGGGGAGGTTTTCAGTTAGAAACTCAACCTAACAAAGGCAAAAAGAGATCAGGCAAAAATTCACCAACTCCTCAGAGAAGTCTGAAGAGGAGGAGAGCCATCAACCTTGATCTCCTAGAAGAACCAACATCTAGCTCAAGGGTCAATAAGGAAAAAAAGAAGTTGATTTTCAAGTAAACTATAGAGCAAGTTTCAACTCAGCAGACCAAGAAAACCAATGTGCTAAACCTACCTTACTCAGACTCTGATTCTGAGCCAAATAAAGAAGAAGTCCCTGCTGAGAAAAACATATATTTGTCTATGGAGCTAGCACAAGAAAAAGAGATGTTCACAGGTTATGAGGAAGGTGAAACCTCAAGCAACAAAAAATCAAAGAAATCACAGAAGATTAAGGAGATGAAAGAGATAATAGCACAACAGGAACTGATAGAAAGGGTGATAAAAGCTAGATATAAGACTTTATCATAGAGATTTGTAGAAACCAATGCATATTTTGAAAAATCGGCACTTGAAAGTGTAAAGGAAAAGAAGAAGAAGAAAAAGATCACAAAAGATTATAACAACTTATGGTGGTTAGCCAAGTGTTTGAAGAGAAAAATCAAAAAGTTGAAAGCAAGAATTGGTACACATCCATATTTGCAGGTTCTGGCACAGGTCGCTATAAATTTGCAGAGAGATTAATTAAGACAATCAAGGAGAAGACTTATTTTTGAGGTGATTATCTTTTTGGCGAACCCAGGCTTTTCGGCAACATAATCGGCATAATAACACATAGTTAGCTGCTGAAAATCAGGGCTTTCGACAACTAACTTGCATTTTTCAGGACAAAGGAGTTGTCGAAAGCACAGACACAGGCAGAATGATAGTATTTTTGCTCAAATCAAATATTTTCACTACCAAATCATTTGAGGAAGGTTCCAAATGAATGATAAGATTAAAATGGATAAATATTACCCTCTTCTTCAAAGTTTTGAGGCTCATACAAATGATAATAGGGTCAAAGGTTATCCGATTTTGGTTAAATATTTGCCCAGCTGTCAAGGAAGGATTCTGAGTTACCTTATCATCTCCTTGAAGACTGTTGAAGATGATAAAGACTAGAGTATTATAAGGGGTTGACCCCTTAAGATAGGATTTGTCCTACTTTCTTGTAAACTATTTTGATTAATACTATTCTTAGTATTTCAGATCCTCTTTGATAGGATCTTAGATTATGATGTAAAGTCTATAAAGCCTATGCTTTCAAAGTAATAGAGTTTTGACTTGGAAGACTATACTATACTGCACTTTGTAAACAGACCATCTTCTAACATATATTCGGCTGTAGGCTTCTTTCACTGCTATTTCAGACCTTCTTGTTCATTCATTTTCTATGTTTATGAGTTGAATTTAATTTCTTAATCTATGTTTATATAATCTCTTGGTGACTGTCATCTTACCTTATAGATTTATAAACAAAGGATCATAAGCATTCACTACTAGTTTTATTAGCCCATCATATATACTTCCATATTTAAATGTTCTGGTTAATATTGTTAGTTTCCCATCCATTTTGATATAACTACTCATGATAATAGCCTTTGAAATCCTTGTATACCTGAAATATACCCAGATTGTCTTGAGTGAAGAATCAAGTGAGTGAGTCATTCAGTTTGATCCGACATATTACACAACATTAAAAAATTTATAAAGTTACCAGGCTTATTCGAACTACAACCTAAGAAGGACTCCTGGAGTGATAACAAGTTGATTTCTTCTTAATTGACCAACAAATAGGGCCTGACCCAAAACTGAGAGTGTACCCGAAAGTGGACTTGCGATATGTGCCATCACCAACCGAATCTGAATCTGTGAACCCTATGAGATCTAATGCAGAACCAAATGTATAGTGAATCCCATAACTCATTGTTCGATGAAAATATCTGAGGATGTGTTTGGCAATCTTCCAATGCAGATCATGGGGCTCCTGCATGTATCTAGAAACTTCTCCTACTACATATGAGATATCCAGATGGGTGTGGGTGAGATACATAAGAATCCCCACCAATTTTCGATACAAAATGTTTCCCACTAATGGTGTATCCCCGCCATCATCAAGTTTGATCCCATATAAGAAGGGTGTAGGTGTAGGCTTACAGTATGTCATTTGGAATCTATCCAGAATATCCCCGACATACCTAGCCTAAGAAAGTTTGATTCCATAAGCATCCTGACTAATCTCAATACCAAGAAAGAAATGAAGTGGATCCATGTCCGTCATAGATAACTTGTCATGCAAAATATCTTTGACCACAACAATGGTTGAAGAAGAGATACCAATGATCAAGAGATCATCAACATAGAGTAATAAAATCATCAAAGAGTCAGTATTCCTTAGCATGTAGATATTGCAATCAGATTTTCATTTAAAAAAATCATGTGAAAGAAAATAAGAATCCATCTTTTCATACCATTCTCTAGGTGCCTTCTTGGGGCCATAGAGTGACTTCTTCAATCTGCATACTAAAGATGAGTTATGAATAAACCCCGGTGGTTGCTACATGTAGATCTCCTCTGAAAGATCACCGTGAAGAAAATTATTCTTCATATCCATTTGGTGAACTTCCCATCCTTTGGTTGTTGCAATGGCTAGAACCAAGCGAATGGAGACCATCTTTGCTACAGGAGTAAAGGTCTCATCATAATCTATCCCATGAATTTGTTGAAATCCTTTTACAACCAATATTTCCTTGTACCTTTTACAAGTCGATCAAGTAACCATAGCTTCTACTACAGGCATGCCAAGGACAGGGAAAAAATGGTTCAAGACAACAGTCACCAAGAATCTGGATTTCATACCTTATTTAAAGCCTGAATTCCAAGACATCACCTGGAACAAGGATATTCCTACTTCTTATCTAGAGGAGAAGTGGTAAGTTCTTCTCAAATCCATACAATTATACATAACTACAGAAGGAAGGTATCACGGGGCCATGTTGTATCATTTCAAGTTAATGGACCAATTTATAGGTAAGACACCATTAAATCTACCATTTTATTTTTACAAAATTCTTACTAAGATGTGCAATAGAGTTCAGGCTGAAGAAGACAACATTCATAATGCCCTTTGTCATTTTGGTCTGATAAAGGTCATCATTGTAGAAGAATTAAGGAAGAGAGAAAGAACGTGGGAAAACTTTTTGTTTTGGGGAGGTTTTCAGTAAGAAACTCAACCTAACAAATTCAAAAAGTCACCAACTCCTCAGAGCAGTCTGAAGAGGAGGAGAGCCATCAACCTTGATCTCCCAGAAGAACCAGCATCCAGCTCAAGGGTCAATACGAAAAAAAAGAAGTTGATTTTCAAGGAAACTATAGAGCAAGTTTCAACTCAGCAGACCAAGAAAACCAATGTGGTAGACCTACCTTAACCAGACTCTGATTCTGAGCCAAATAAAGAAGAATTCCCTACTGAGCAAAAAATAGATTTTTCTATGGATCTAGCACCAGAAAAAGAGATCTTCATAGGTTATGAGGAAGGTGAAACCTCAAACAACAAAAAATCAAAGAAATCACAGAAGATTAAGGAGTTGAAAGAGATAATAGCACATCAGGAAGTGCTAGAAAGGGTGATAAAAGCTAGATATAAGACTTTATTAGAGATATTTGTAGAAACTAATGCAGCTTTTGAAAAACTGGCACTTGAAAGTGTAAAGGAAAAGAAGAAGAAGAAAAAGATCACAAAAGATTATAACATCTTATGGTGGTTAGCCAAGCGTTTGAAGAGAAAAATCAAAAAGTTGAAAGCAAGAATTGGTACACATCCATATTTGCAAGTTCTGGCATAGGTCACTGTAAATTTGCAGGGAGATTAATTAAAACAATCAAGGAGAAGACTTATTTTTGAGGTGATTATCTTTTTGGCGAACCCAGGCTTTTCGACAACATAATCGGCATAATAACACACAACTAGCTGCCGAAAATCAGGGCTTTTGACAACTAACTTGCATTTTTCAGGACAAAGGAGTTGCCAAAAGCACAGACACAGGAAAAATGATACTATTTTTTCTCAAATCGAATATTTCCGCTAACAAATCATTTGAGGAAGGTTCCAAATGAATGATAATATTAAAATGGATAAATATTACCCTCTTCTTCAAAGTTTTGAGGCTCATACAAAGGATAATAGGGTCAAAGGTTATCCGATTTTGGCTAAAGATTTGCCCAGTTGTCAAGGAAGGATTCCGAGTTACCTTATCATCTCCTTGAAGATTGCCGAAGATGCTGAAGACCAGATTATTATAAGGGTTTGACCCCTTAAGATAGGATTTGATCCTACTTTCTTGTAAACTGTTTTCATTAATACTATTCTTAGTATTTCAGATCCTCTTTGATAGGATCTTATACTATGATGTAAAGGTTATAAATCCTATGCTTTCAAAGTAATAGAGCTTCCACTTGGAAGACTATACTATACTTCACTTTGTAAACATACCATCTTCTAACATATATTCGTCTACAGGCTTCTTTCACTGCTATTTAAGACCTTCTTGTTCATTCATTTTCTATGTTTATGAGTTGAATTTCATTTCTTAATCTATGTTTATATAATCTCTTGGTGACTGTCATCTTACCTTATAGATTTATAAACAGAGGATTATAAGCATTCACTACTAGTTTTATTAGCCCATCATATATACTTCCATATTTATATGTTCTGGTTAATATTGTTAGTTTCCCATCCATTTTGATATAACTACCCATCTGATAATAGCCTTTGAAATCCTTGTATACCTGAAATATACCCAGATTGTCTTGAGTGAAGAATCCAGTGAGTGAGTCATTCAGTTTGATCCGACATATTACACAACATTAAAGAAACTTATAAAGTTACCAGGCTTCTTCGAGCTACAACCTAAGAAGGACTCCTGGAGTGATAATAGGTTGATTGCTTCTTAATTGACCAACAAATAGGGCCTGACCCAAAACTGAGAGTGTACTCGAACGTGGACTTGCGATATGTGCGATCACCAACCGAATCTGAATCTGTGAACCCTATGAGATCCAATGCACAACCAAATGCATAGTGAATCCCATAACTCATGGTTCAATGAAAATATCTGAGGATGTGTTTGGCAGCCTTCCAGTGCAGATCATGGGGCTCCTGCATGTATCTAGAAACTTCTCCTACTACATATGAGATATACGGATGGGTGTGGGTGAGATACATAAGAATCCCCACCAATTTTCGATACAAAATGTTTCCCACTAATGGTGTATCCCCGCCATCATCAAGTCTAATCCCATATAAGAAGGGTGTAGGTGCAGACTTACAGTATGTCATGTGGAAACTATCCAGAATATCCTCAGCATACTTATCCTGAGAAAGTTTGATGCCATAAGAATCCTGACTAATCTCAATACCAAGAAAGAAATGAAGTTGATCCATGTCCGTCATAGAGAACTTGTCATGCAAAATATGTTTGACCACAACAATGGTTGAAGAAGAGATACCAATGATCAAAAGATCATCAACATAGAGTACTAAAATCATCAAAGAGTCAGTATTCCTTAGCATGTAAACATTGCAATCAGATTTTCATCTAAGAAAATCATGTGAAAGAAAATAAGAATCCATCTTTTCATACCATGCTCTAGGTGCCTTCTTGAGGCCATAGAGTGACTTCTTCAATCTTCATACTAAATATGAGTTATGAATAAACCTTGGTGGTTGCTACATGTAGATATCCTCTGAAAGATCACCGTGAAGAAAATTATTCTTCATATCCATTTGGTGAACTTCCCATCCTTTGGTTGTTGCAATGGCTGGAACCAAGTGAATGGAGTCCATCTTTGCTACAGGAGTAAAGGTCTCATCATAATATATCCCATGAATTTGTTGAAATCCTTTTACAACCAATATTTCCTTGTACCTGCTTACCTGAATATATGAATCTCTCTTGGTCCTATAGAACCATTTGCATCTGACAAGTTTCCTCCCTGGTAGAAGTGGAGCCAGATCCCAAGTCCAATTCTCTAGGAGTGATTCATACTCCTCCTAAATGGCTGCTTCCCATAATGGATTTCCCACAACCTCACTGTATGTCTTTGGATCAGAATATTGAACCATATATCAATGCATGGGCATCACTGGTTCAAAATATGAAAATACATGAGAAGGATCCTCATGTTGAGATCGAGTCCTCCTCGAATCCAATGGATCCCCTACATGGTAACCTACTTCCTGAAGTGTGGATTGTGCCCACTTGGTCATCTGTTGAATCTTCGATGCTGGATCCTCATATGGTTGTACTACCTTCTCAAATCCATGTACATAATCCTTTGATTCTGAATATGTAGCATCTGATCGTATGAAATCATCATCTATGATGTCTGGAACTGATGGAAGCACAAGAGTATCTACATGTTGCACTGGTCGTGCATGCAAAGGACCTTCTTCAAACTGAAAATTGTGCTCAATGATGAGTCGATTTGTAGAGGGATGAATCAACCTATACCCCTTCACATCATCTAGATATCCCACAAAGATGCAAGGTGTTCTCTTTGGATCTAATTCTTTCCTCTTTTCAGAAGGAATATGGGCCCATGCACGAGATCTAAAGATGCAGAAGTGTGTGACATATAGTTTGTCATATGTCCAAGCCTCAAAAGGTGACATGTCCTCAACATATCTATGAGGAGATTTTTTATGTATGTAAGAAAGACAGTTAAGTTCCTGATTCGAAATTGGATCCAGAAGCCCGACAGGGCTTGAAAAATGCTCAAAAATGAAAGTTCTCATAATCCGACGAAACCAATGCCATTGCGTCCATATCGTCATCCCGATTCCGGTGGTATATTTACTTTGTGAAACGAACTACGTATGCGAAAGTTATCGCGTTCTGATCAGAATCCCAAACAGGGAAAAAGTCAAAGGTCAACTGGTCAAAAAATCAATGCCGATGACATCAGCATGCTGACTGTGCAGGAGATGATGTGGCACTCTCTAGCTGATGGTGATTGGGTAGGTTCACTGACAAGGCAAACATGTGGTAGGCAATTGGACCAGTCAAAAACTAACAAGTGGCATTAATCCGTCAAATGGGGAGATGCCACGTGGCCCAGTCATGGGCAGCCACGTGGCACCCAGTCATCAGTTGAAGTGGCATGTTTCAAAAAAATATGTTTTGGGGTCCATGGGATTTGAACCCATGACCACCACCAAGCCCAACACCACCACCAAGCCCAACACCTTAAGAAATGGTCTTTGCAAATACACCAAATTATTTCTTATGTTGTAAAACCCACATTATAAAATATATTGAAAAGTATTGTATGGAGAGGGGCCAGCGCTTGGCCATATGAACCCATATGACCCTGTCAAGGGGGCGCGCGCTGGGAAAAAGGGGGCTTATGCCCAAATCTAACTATAAAGTGGGTTTTATAACCAATTTTTGGGTTTTAATGGTAATTAAGCCTATTTTTAATGGT
>SNQJ01S0092588.1:3689-16322 GCA_010110895.2 Picea sitchensis | reverse complement strand
AAGAAAGAACAAAATATGGTTGTTGAATGGAAAATCAATCATAAGTTGCTTCAAGATAAGCGTGCAGATATTTCAAGTATATCAGCTCATTTGCAGTCGTCTTTTTGATGCTGTCATTAGCAATGTTTTCTACATGGATGATAGTAGCTTCAGTAAGATGTAACAGGGTTCAAATGGATAACAATATACTGTCAGTTGTTATGATTGTGTTACAGTTGATCTTGATGAGACAGGTGCACAGGACAGAGTTCAGAGACAGAGAGAAAGTTGGGTGGCCTATCCCGAGATTGTTTACTGGTCAGTAACCTTTTGGGGACCAAAAGGTCTTATTGTGGGGAGGTGTGATTTGAAATCGGATCCAGAAGCCTGACAGGGCTTGAAAAATGCTCAAACATGAAAGTGCTTAGAATTCAACGAAACCAATGCCATTGTGTCAGTCTCATCTTCTCGATTCCGATGGTATATTTACTTTGTCAAATGGACTCTGTATGCGAAAGTTATCGCGTTCTGATCGGAAGCCCAAACAGGTAAAAAGTCAAAGGTCAACTGGTCAAAAAGTCAATGTTGATGACATCAGCATGCTAATTGTGCAGGAGATGACATGGCACTCTCTAGCTGATGGTGATTGGGTAGGTTCGCTGACAAGGCAGACATGTGGCAGGCAATTGGACCAGTAAAAAACTGACAAGTGGCATTAATCCGTCAAATGGGGAGATGCCACATGGCCCAGTCATGGGCAGCCACATGGCACCCAGTCATCAATTGAAGTGGCATGTTTCAAAAAAATATGTTTTGGGGTCCATGGGATTTGAACCCATGACCACCACCAAGCCCAACACCTTAAGAAATGGTCTTTGCCAATACACCTAATTATTTCTTATGTTGTAAAACCCACATTATAAAATATATTGCAAAGTATTGTATGGAGAGGGGCCAGCGCTTAGCCCTTTGGGCTAGAGCTTGGCCATATGAACCCATATGACCCTGTCAAGGGGGTGCGCACTGGGAAAAAGGGGGCTTATGCCCAAATCTAACTATAAAGTGGGTTTTATAACCAATTTTTGGGTTTTAATGGTAATTAAGCCTATTTTTAATGGTTTTTGGGAGTTAGTGGGTAGTTTTGGAGCCTAAATTTTGGGAGGAAGTTGGAGATGAGCAACCAACTTCCCAGATATATAACCCAGGCCTGTTTGAGGAAATAGAGGAGCATTCAGAGCAGAATTATGCTGAGGAGAAGCCAAGCCAAAGCCATTTTGAGGCAGAGAAGCTTTTGAGGAGGAGACGCTGTGAGATCATTTCTGGGAGATTCGGACGTCCGTTTTGCGTGTCGTTTTATTTGCATGGTTCTAGAGATCTGGAAGAACATGACCAGATCATTCTTGTATCCATTTGGAATTGCAGTGATGTACTTTTGAGCATTTGAACAGAAATAAAGAAGCCTCCCCCACAGAGAAAAAGGCCCGGAGACGTAGGCAAAGTTGTGCCGAACTCCGTTATCAATCTGCGTGTTATGGTTTGCTGTCTATTATTTCATTTCATATATGCATATGTGTATATGGCTGTCATAATTCCTCTTCTTTCCTCATTCTTTCACTAAGTTTCTCAAATGGTTAATTAATGCATGCAAAATTAAAACTCAACCATAAGTCATTAAAAGATCCGACGGATCAGTTCCTCAACCCAAATCTTGGAAGGAAGATACATCGCATGCAACATACAATTGATCATCTCCTCGAGAGATCTGTTCTTCCTTTCAAAAACTCCATTCTATTATAGAGTGTATGGAATTGTATGTTGCAACTGGATACATATATTCTGAACATCTTTGTTGATATAATCCCCCCCATTTTTTGTACGAAGGATCTTGATATTTTTCCCATTTTTTGTCTCTACTAGAGCTTTGAAGTTTTTGAGATGCTCAAAAACTTCAGACTTTTTCTTGAGAAAATAAACCCAAGTGTAGCATGAATAATCATCAATAAATGTAAGGACATACCTTTCTTTGCTAATGGACAGATGTGGAAATGGACCCATGAGATCACTCTGAACAAGCTCCAAGGAAAAGGATTCTCTCCTTGCCTTCCCCTTTTCAAAATTTTCTTCAGGATGCTTGCCAAGAATGCATCCTTCACAAACCTCTTTAGAAAAGTGAATTTCTAGCAAGCCTTTGACCATTCGTGCTTGGAAATTCATTATGTCTACCTAAAGTTTAAATGACCAATTCTCTCATACCATACTCTACTACTATCATTAGCATGCATAAGTAGTAAATAGGATTCATAGTAAACAAACTTAGTGAATTTATACAACCTTGATTTGTGATCTGCCTCACCAATTGCAATAATGGAATTGTCATGCATGTCAAGTACATAAACTAAATCTGATGTAAATTAAACCTTTTTACCTATTTGAGTGATCTGATAAAGTGAGAGAAGATTTATATAAAGATTTGGAACATCTAAAACATTATCAAAACTGCCATTAGGAGGTTCCTCTCTTCCCTCTCCTGCTACGACTATTGGAGTATCATCCCCCATGAGGATAGGGGGTCTTGAGCATGAACTGAAAAAAGTAAAACTTCATCTTTCGCTTCCATATGATGTGATGCACCTGAATCTATAATCCATGAATCAGATGAGTAATTAATTGCAACCAGGGCATGATGATTACTTGTCTTAGGAGCATGATCTTCTTCCTTATTCTTCTTGGCCATTTCCAAGACATTTCCATGCCATGCCATTGCCATGCCTTGCCAATCCAATAAATGATATTAACTAAATTCAAACAAGTCAATGGGAAGTACCAAACACCAAAAATCAACAAGGAAACTATAGTTGTTATAAAACTTGTGATTAAGATGTTTAACTTCAACAATGTAACAAGTTACAACATGAGAAATATAACAACCCTTAAAAAATGTAATCATGCAATGAAAGGGGGCTTAAAATGAAAACTTAAACTAGGGTTTAGATAAAAAAAATGCTTGCTGAAATAGAATATGGCACATAACAACCCTAGAATATTCAAGGCATCAAGCCCTAAAGGGATGAAAAATACGACATAAATGTAATAAAAGGTGTCAAGCTGTATTTTAAGGGTGAAACATGTCAATTAAACCCTATATGTCAATCTAACAAGGCTGGAAATTGAGGGTAATTCCTAATCTAAACATGAAATTGAGGGTTTCAAGACAAGATTAATTTAAGAACAATACAACATAACATGCAATATCACAACTTTGATAAAACATTTATTTAATGCATTCAAGAAATAACCATCAATGATTTAGAAAGAGAACTTACTAGGTATCCTTTCCTTGCCTTGCCTTCACTTGCTTTTCCTTGCCATACCATGTCATGCCTTGCCTTGCCATGGCATTGAAAGGCAAGGAAAGGAAATGCATGGCATTACAAGGCAAGGCATGGCTTGGAAAGGAAAGGCATGGCATGGCACTTCAAGGCCTTATTGATCCATGTCATTCCATGCCATGCCATGCCATGCCTTGCCTTGCCATGCCTTGTCTTGCCATGTAATGGCAAGGCAAGGCAATTCAAGGCATGTAATGGAAATACAAGGCATGGCTTGGCAAGGAAAGGCATGACATGGCACTTCAAGGCCTTATTGATCCATTCCAGTCCATGTCATGCCATGACATGCCATGCATTACCTTACCTTTCCATGTCATGACATACCATATATTGCCTTGCCTTTCCATGACATGCCTTTCCTTGCCATGCCTTGTCATGCCATGATTTTCCTTGCCATGCCATGCCTTGACTTTCCTTTCCTTTTCATGCCATGCCATGGAATTCATTGCTTTTCCTTGTCATTCCATTCCTTATCATGGCATGCCTTGCCTTTCCTTGCCATGGAATGCCATGCCATGCCTTTCCTAGCCTTGCCTTGCCTTTCCTTGCCATGGAATGCCATGCCATGCATTTCCTAGCCTTGCCTTGCCATTACATGGAATTCCTTTCCACACCATGCCATGTCTTTCTTTCCTTTCCATGTCATTCCATGCCTTTCCATTCCATGCCATGCCTTGTGTTTCCTTGCCATGCCTTGCCTTTCCATGCCATGTCTTGCCTTGCATGCCTTTCCATGCCATGCCTTGCCTTTCCATGTCTGTTACCCATGATTTTGGTTATCATGATGATGTATTAATTATGGTGTACTTAGGATCTTAATAAGAACGTTCTCCTGAGAAAAGTTACTTTCTTCTCTTTCCAGAAATATCATTTTTTAAGGAGGTTCGCAGGCTGCTAGTATATTTGCCTGCAAGAATGCATGATTCTCGCAGGCTGCCTTAAGCCAGGGTGCGAGAAGTTCGCACTGTGTTGAACTGCTAGGGTGTGAACTCTTTCTTAAGCAAGGAAAAATATGAATTCTCGAAGTTTCTAGAAGAGAATCTTCTAGAAGGATGAGATGGCATTCGAGTGGTTATCCTAGTACTGGATTCCCTGATATTTTTGGATCATTATTATTCAAGTAACTAATTCATTCTCTCTTATATATTGAGGGGATTCTCATGGAGAAGGTTAGAAGAAAACAAGGTTAAGAAAGACATTGGAGAATTGGTGAAAGATTGCGTGAAGGACTGAAGCCATAGCAGCTAGGACACTCCAGCAAGTTTATCAAAGGTGGTTGATCGTCTTCATGCAAGTGAGCGAATGTGTGTGTCAGAGCCAAGGACCATCGAAAGGAAGTTTGCGACATCAAGGCTCAGGTTGTAATCTTTACTTTCCATCAATATGATATAGTAATATGTCCCTTTCCCATAAATCTATCTTCACTTTATTGTATAATTCCTTGATCATATACATAGATTGATTGTTGAATATATTGAGTTGTCTTCACTTCGATTGGTTTGAGTTGTCTTGGTCTTGACTGCACAAGAGCATTGGAGCAAAGCTGGAACAACAAAGACCATAGGAAGAGATTATAAGGTATGTTACTCGTTCTTGCCTCCTACTTAATTCAATAGTCAAAATCTAGGGAAAGAGTATTATTCTGTCTTGATTTGTTCTAGATCCAGGTGGATCTAGGGAGATAAGTTTGTGTCAGAACTTACAGATTTATCCAATAACAAAATTGGCGACTCCACTGGGGAGCATCCCCTTTTCTTTGTGGATTTTGATATTTTTATGTGGCCATTTGCTCTGGTTTCATTTTTCTCCTGTTTTGTCAATCTCTGAGTCTTCAGGATATCCTGATAGACCCTCTAGGTCCATAAGCCTTTTTGAATTTTACTTCATTTTGCAAATTTTTGGTTATGTTCAGGGATTCTTGCACTGCACTTCATTGCAGCCTACGAGAATAGGTAGAGTTTGCACTCTGCACATAGGTTTCAGTGCGAGGTTCTCGCACCCTGCTCAAGGGTCACCTGCGAGAATCAGTGATTCTCGCATTGTGTTATATTGCCTGCCTACGAACATCATTTTTCAAAAGTTTGGATTTGAGTTTTGGTATTTCTTACTGCCCAGATTAGTTTGATTGCCTCTTATGAGTTTCTTGGACCTTTGATTGGTATTTTTTCTTGTCTTTGTTTGTATGCATGAACAGTCTTAGGGTTTCAAGGATTTTCTTGTTATTTTTGGCTTGACTTTCATTTCTTGGCTTTTCTTGGCAAAACCATTCTCTCTGACTTCAGAATCTGAGTGTGTTTGATTAGTTGAGAACCAGTGATTGGTGAAAGTTGAGTATTTGGTTTTTCTCTTTTTCTTATTGGCTTGAAAGATCATTTTCTTGTGTAATTGAGAAGACTACTTTGGTTTTCTCTTTATTTTTGCTTTCATTGAAAGAGTTGATTGGGTTGGTCATTGTTTGATTCTTTGTATTTTGATTTTCTCTATTCTCATTGACATAGTGAGGATCCTTTTTGAAAAGTAAATAAAAGGTTTTTCTTTTAAAAAATTCTTTTCGTTTTAGAAAACTTTGAAAATCAAATTATTGAGATTGTTGAAATATTTGAAAAAAAAGACACATAGAGTATTGTCATTTGCTAAATGATTGTTTGTGTTGGCATTTGAAAGGAAATTTTGCATTGTAGTACAGGGTTGATCTCGAAAACTTTCTCTCTCTCCCATACATAGGATTCATTGAACGATAAGTGATATATTTCATTCTCATCCTTGCATTGTTTGGGTAAGAGTCATACAACATAAGTTTCATTTCCGTTACCTTTGAGTAAAAAAAAGCTCTTAAGAACATTGCATAATCATAAAATTTATCTAGTAACTCTCTTTTAGGGCTCTTTTACACCAACATTTAGCTAGGCTAGCGCTTTGGAGTAGGAAGAGAGATACACTCTCCAAAAGCACAAAAACACACAATAGCATCTTGTGTTAGGGAGTGTTAAATTCCATTTACAACATCTTGTCCTGGGAAGCCCTTCTCACACAAGGGTCAAACATTAGGTCGCATTGATATCAGCAGAGTTACTCACCTTGCTTTGTTGGTGTCAGTGTAGAGATTGCACGTATTACGGGGATCACTCAGAGGTATACCCACAATGATGAGTGGAAGCCTTTTGAGTTGATTTCGGGATAGATACCCTGCCCTTGCATGTGGATCGGACTGTCGATTGTTCCCCCAGGATTTATTGTTGTTGGTGGTGACCTTAGTGGCCTATCTCTCTAGGTTATTACCCGAGGTGACTGTGAAGGGGAAAGTCTTCACGGTACCTGGAATTGACGTTGACCAAACTCACTTGGGCTCCTTGGAGGGTATACCCACGATTATGTGTTGGAGCTTGCACCAGGGTGTAAGTCCGTTAAGCATATCGTCAGCGTAAATTTTCCACCCTAGCCCCGCCCCTTCTCGTCTCGTTGTTGCGACGTTTAATTTCATCACCAACTAGTGGCTTCGAAATTAGAAGGTATTGTTTGCTTGGTGTTTCTTCTTAGATTTTGTTTACTAGCGCGTGTTGTTTGTTTCTCGAAGTTGACCATAGGAGTTTCTTCGTTGATATTGTTACTCATTTACAATATCTCCCTCACGTCGTTCACGTAGAATGTAGGGTTTATCTCCAGAGCATCTGGACGTTTCACAACCCTTGCCTAAAACTACACCTGAGGGCTCTCCTCAGCAAGGTGAAGTCGCCGTTGTTACGACACCAAAAGTGGAATCAACTGACTCTCTCGAACCTTTTCGAATTACCAATACTAGAGAGGACTTTAAAATTCGTCGTGGTGAACGACCATTTGTGCGATTAAATTCTTCCAGAGAACTAGTTGTTACATCATCTGGATCACCCGTTAGGCCTTTTCCCGGTGTAGAAGGCCAAGATCCTTTTTGGTTTGCAGGTGATTTCCGTAGGACTCTTTTTAGTCCTGGTTCGCCTGTGGTCTTCGAAATCAACCCTCTGGTGTTTTCTGAGACAAAGTCTATACCGGTGAATACCACTTATCACTTTACTCTCCCTGCTGAGATGGCCCATCTCGCGAATACTACGAGTGTCCCAACCGGGTTCACTACAGATGGTATTCCTCCTATAAACACCCAACGAACACCCAATGTTACTCCAACACTACCACCTGGATACCATGCGTTGAATGATTTTTTGAATGCTTCTGTTCCAACACCTCCACAAACCCCATCTGGTACTCCTGGTGGTCCTTCTGGACATCCTATTCCCGGTTTTATTCCGACACTCCCTCAATTTCCTTCTGGCAATCCTAATACTAGTGGCACTATCCCGTCTGTTACATCCCACTTGCAGATTCTCGTTGGTGGACAAGGTGGTACGATTCCATTTTCTCTTACCAGACACAATCCACTTACTACACAACCTACGATTGGCACACAACTTCCGATTGGAACTCCACCTACGATAGGGTGACCAACCCCACCTTTTGGACAAAATATACCTCCTGCTTTGGCCCAGTATTGGAATCAGATGATACAAAATATTCCTCAAACAACTGGGGGGCAACAAACTGTCCCTACTATAGGCCAACCATATCCAGGTATAACCAATCCTATTTGGGGTCAGGGTCACAATGCTCAAACTCAGGTCCCTAATCAACCTCAAGGTTACAATCCTTGGAACTACTATCCTCTCCAACCACCACCAAATCAGTCTGGGTATTCCCATTATGGGAAGACTGCTTACAGTCCTACTGATTTACCGACGGGGCTTCCACCCCAAAGTCACCAGTACCCACAGGTGAATAGACAGTTACCTTTTCTTGCTACTTCCGATTTGCCAGATTTGTCTAGGATTTTGAATGATCCTATTCGTCACTCTCCCCAATGGCCTGTTATGCCGGCTAAGCTTCCTTCGGACGTTCCTAAATTTGACGGTAAAGTGGGAGAGGACCCGAACAATCACGTTATGAATTTTCACCTATGGTGTTCATCCAATTCGTTGATGGATGAATCTGTTCGATTGCGTCTTTTTCAACAAACTCTTATCGGTTCTGTTGCGAAGTGGTATATTGAATTACCACGAGGTTTCTTCTCTGATTTTAACACTTTAGCTATGGCTTTCCTTACGCATTACCAGTTACCGATCCGTTATGATACCGGGACTGAGATTTTAACTTTCTTCAAACAAAGTAAAGGCACTCATATATCCGATCATATTCATGAGTGGCGAAGGAGATGATGTCTCATTAAACTTGAGCTCCCCGATCAGTTGCTGGCAGAATGGTTTACAAAATCTTTTGTGAACGAAATAGGTAAGGAGATATCCATGGGTGGTGTCGTCATGGAAGAGCAGGCTATAAGTCGTGCTCAATATCTTGACCTCGTTTATTCACAAACGGGAACTCTTTATGATTTACTACTTGATTTACCTCATCCAAATGCTTCCAGCACTTCAACTACTCCAGCTGCTTCACATGCAGCTGACGGTGTGATTGGTACTGCCCAAGACCAATCGCATTCTGTTTCAAGCACCAACCCTAAGTCTACTTCTTCTAATGTTCAAAATTCTCCGTCTCCTGCCACTCCCACTGGCAAAACTTCTGAGTTAAATGTTGTCCAATCTACCCCGACGGGTAAAAAAAAATCTAAAAAAGGGAGAGGAAAGAATAAGGAGGGTAAAAATAATAATCAAACAGAGCAAACTAAAAACACTCCTGTTGAAGATCGGGATAAGCGCAAACCCCGTTACCCTTGCCTTATCTGTGGTGACGATCACTACACTAAGGATTGTCCGCGACATGCCGAGGTCACTAAATTCCTTCAGGGAACCTCGAAATCATCTACGCCGACAGTTTTGTCACAACCCTTCCCGTCTCAACAACAGGTCAGTCGGTCATTCATGACCAACCTTCCTCTTCTACTACATCATATGTTTTGATGTGTACTGGTGATTCTAAGCAGAACAACGTTGCACTCATGACTAGAGCCAAAGATTATACTCCATCTAAGGAAAATGTTGATGATTTACCTCCTGCTTTGGTACAACCCTCTCTAATGACTCCACCTACCAACGATCCTCTTCATCTCGAATGACCGATCCTTGACACAGTTTTGCGACCCCCCCTAAGGGTGTCATTCAGAAATCGTCTTTCAATCCTCATGGTCGTGTGGCTCAGAACTACAACATTGTTGAAGATCTGGCCCAGGCAACTTCAACAATGTCAGCCCTTGAAGTCCTTCAGTCTTGTCCTGCACAACGGAAGGCCCTGTTGAAAGCTATAGGTGGAATTGACCCAACAGATAAAAATTTTATAGTCTTTGACTTGGATGATCACATTCCACGGTTACCCCCGCAACTTGCATTCCAGATACAAGTGGTTGTCTCGGACAAGAACATTTGTCGAACTTTTGTCGACGAGGGTGCCTCAACATGTGTAATGTCTTTTGCTTGTTGGAAAGCCATTGGATCTCCTCCCTTGAATGAAACACAAAATACTCTTAAAGCCTTCAATGGCTCGGGTTTTAAGCCTTACGGTGTTCTTCCTTCGTTTCCTATCACACTAGAAGGTAAGACGGTCCAAGTTGAAGTGGAAGTCTTCGATGCTCCCCTTGATTATAATCTTCTACTTGGTTGTAGCTAGATCGATTCCATGCGAGCTGTTGTGTCAACACTTTTCCATGTAGTACGTTTCCCTCATCAAGGAAAGGTTGTTACCGTTGACCAACTTGCCTTCTTCAATTCTGATACTCGTACTGGCAACGTGTCGTTTATTTCTAAAACCCCACCGGGTTATGAGAACGTCGGTGTAGGCCTGTTAAAGGATTCCTCGTTAATGGGGACTTTTCTCATTCCACCGCCCGATGTTCCACGCCCGTCCGTTGCTTCTATCAACATGATTTCCACCGTGCCTCATGAACTTCCTGCGTCACATGACCCTTGGATTGTCCCTGACCCTGGAGATCATATGCGTTTCGGCGACGTAATGTCGTTAAGTCCGGTTGAATCAGCATATCAGGCTATTCAATCGGAAACACCTTCTACCCCCTCTCTTGATGAGTTGTCTCCCGATCCTTTTCGTGTTATTTTTTCCACTGACGAGATGATCATGTCCGTCATGTAGGACACCCCTTGGGATGATGGGCATCATTGTTCCATACTCTTTCTGGAACAACACACTCTTGAGAACTACCAACGGATTTCGACTCCGTCGACCGTTGTTGTTATTTCGACTGTTCTCGGGTTAGCACATGATGTGTTTGCCAAAGGGAACCTCAGTAATATCTCACCTACGATTCCCATTGACATATCCATTAAACCTGGGATTGTTGAAAATGTCCATATTGGAGCTTCGTGTTCTCCCGACAAAATCGTCACCTATATGTCTTTGTTCAAAGAATTTCGTGACATCTTCTCCTGGAGCTATGAAGAGATGCCAGGTATCGACCCTGCAATTGTTGTACATGAGATAAAGATATACCCCGGAGCTAAACCCGTCCGACAACGCCTTCGTCCAGTCCACCCACGTAAAGCGGCGGCTATCAAGCTCGAAATTGAAAAACTTCTAAAAGCTGGTTTCATTTATCCAGTGGCTCTGACCGAATGGGTTTCCAATCCAGTTCCAATTGATAAGAAAGGAGGCAGTATTCGTGTATGTGTTGATTATAGGGATATTAATAAATCTTGTCCAAAAGACAACTTCCCAACCCCTTTTGTCGAGCAGATTGTTGATGACTGTGCCGGAAGTGAAATCTTCTCTCTCATGGATGGTTTCTCCGGCTATAATCAAATTAACATCGCTCCCAAGGACCAACATAAGACTGCTTTTATTTGTCCTTGGGGTACTTTTTCCTATAGGAAACTTCCTTTTGGTCTTAAGAACGCTGGCGCGACGTTTCAACGGGCTATGTCTTATGCCTTTCATGATATTAAGCATATCGTTCAACCCTATTTGGACGATTTACCCGCTCATTCTATGCGCAAAGTCTATCACCCTACCCATCTCTGGGCTATTTTTGTTCGATGTTGGTTCTATCGTATACGTTTAAATCCTCATAAATGCGTTTTTTGCGTAGAATCCGACCGTCTTCTAGGTTTTATCGTTTCACGTCAAGGGATCCGGGTGGATCCTATTAAGGTTGAGGCGATCCTTAATCTCCCTCCTCCTTCTACACTGCACCAGTTGCAAAGTTTGCAGGGGAAAGCAAAATTTCTTCGTCGTTTTATCCCTAATTATGCCGAGATAACTCGTGGTTTTACGCGGCTAATAAAAAAAGATTCCAAGTTCGTTTGGGATGCAGTTGCAAACAATGCTTTTGAAGTTTTGAAGTTGTCCCTAACACGAGCTACACTTATCTTTCCTCCCGATTATAGTCGCGATTATTTCCTTTATCTTGCTGCCTCGGAGTACACTATTGGCATGGTTCTCGTTCAAGAGGATGATAAGCACGACGAACATGTTGTTTACTACTTGAGTCGAAGTCTCACACCAACTAAAATCAAGTATCAACATGTCGAAAAACTGGCCTTAGCTGCCGTTCAAGTTGTCCAACGCTTTCAGCACTATATCCTCTCGCGTAAAACTACGGTGATTTCTCATTGCAACCCTATGCAACATATTTTGACACGTCAATTGCTTGGGGGCAAATACTCCAAATGGATTGTCATAATCCAGGAGTTTGACTTGGAATTTGATCGCGCCAAGTCCAAGAAATCATTAGTTTTGGCTGAGTTGATATGTGATTTTCTTCATTCTGCAATGAAAAAAGTAGCAGTAGATTAATTACCCGATGAATCTCTTTTCCTTATTAGCACTAACGATCTTTGGTATGGGGATATCATTATATATCTCCAAACCCAGACTTTCCAGCCTGCTTTGTCTAGTACTGAACGACGTCGCATACACTATCAAGCTCGTCAATACATTATCCTCGGAGATACTCTTTACCGTCGAGGAATTGACTCTGTTTTTTGACGTTGTCTAACATTTGACAAAGTTGAGAAAGCTCTGAATGACTGCCATTCCGAGGCATGTGGTGGTCATATGTCTGGGTATGCTACTACTCAGAAGATATTACGTGCGGGATATTTTTGGCCTTCTTTGTTTAACGACTGCATTACTGCCGTTCAGAAATGCCATACCTGCCAGACCTACAATCAGAAAATTCGGTCACATCCTGCTCCTCTTCATCCTGTGGTCTCAGTTGGTCCTTTTGCGAAATGGGGCATTGATTTCATGACATGTCACCCTCACTCGGCCGGGGGGC
>SNQJ01S0092587.1:43952-59147 GCA_010110895.2 Picea sitchensis | reverse complement strand
TGTTGTCGAGTCATCTCCTAGGAATACATCACCACCATCGTATTTTTCATATTCAAAGAACCACTCCCTGTGAGGAGTCAAATGGTATGATGCACCTGAGTCGATTAACCATACATCACGGTCTGCATGTGTACTTGTAGATGCCAGGTAAACATCACCTCCTTCTTCAGTGGAGGTTTTCGGCTCTGTGGAAGAGGTACTATCAGATCCCTTTGGTTTATCAACCTTCTTAGACTTGCAATATTTCTGATAATGCCCTGTTTTACCACACTTCCAGTGTTTCATCAAATATTTTCTTGGAGACTTAGATCTACTTGTAGATTTAGATCTCCCCCCCGAAGGTTTACCAGGATTCTTATCTTGGGTACGACCTCTTACAAATAAAGCATCTGTGCTATGACTATCCATGCTTTTCTGCCTCATCTCTTTAGATAACAAGGATGAAACTACATCCTCATACTTCAATGTAGATTGAGTGGTACTACCAATTGCTACAACCAGATTATCCCAAGAGTCTGGCAAAGAAAATAACAAAGTAATACACTTATCTTCTTTTGGAATCGTAATATTAACAGAGACAAGTTGACTTACCAGAGTATTAAAGGCATTTATATGTTCTGTCACATAATCTCCATCTTCCATCCTAAGATGATACTACTTATTTCGAAGAAACAACTTGTTTACCAGGGACTTTGATTGATACAAATTCCCCAACTTATCACATAGTTCCTTGGTTGTAGATTCTCTCGAGACATTCACCAAAACTGAATCTGCTAGGCATAGTCGAATAGTACTCCTTGCTCTTCTGTCCAACTTCTCCCAATCTTCCTTCGACATACCAGTAACTGGTGTACTAGTAGTTTGTGTACTAGTAGGTTGTGTACCAGTAGCCTGTGTGCTAGTAGACGGTGTACCAGTAGGCTATGTACCAGGATCCACATCGATCCATTGTTCTTTGTCTACAAGAAGGTCCTCCATCTTGAGCTTCCATAGCTCAATTTTTTTACTGTTGAACTTCTCTATCTCGATTCTAGATGAGATCGCCATTCCTCTTTCTATACTCGAATCTCCACTGCAAAAGCTCCCACTAAACCCAGGTTTATCACAGACCCAAGATAAACTTGATCTATCAATACTGAGCCAAACCCTCAACAACAAAGGCTTCCCTTTGAAGCCAAAAACGAGCTCTGATACCACATGTAAGTTTTAAACCTGTGAAGTAAAGAAATGCATATAGATTCTTAAGCAAAAGAAAATTTAATCAATGGCTCATATAACGAGTACACATAGATTTTATACTGGAAACCCTCAACCGGGAAAACCTTTCTTATATTTATTATATCGAATTTCACCATTCACCATACAATATACATACAATGTTTTTAGGTATTCCGTAGATACCAAAACCCTAATCCCTTAATCTGGGATTAATTTACAAAACCGCTAAAAATAGCAAAATCCACTAAAAATAGCAAAAATCGTCCAAAACTACTAGAGGGATCGTCAGATGCAGTTGTCATATTTGACACACCCACACACATACATGCAAAGAATATAACACATACCCAATAGTATCAATGTCCAAAAGCGGTCCATCAACACATAAATGCATTTTCTAACCGTTCCGGAGAATCACTCTAATGGTCGGGGTGCCTCCAACGATCATCTAGCTTTGCTAGGGAAAAGTCCCATTCTGCGCAGACCTACTGTTCCAGCGAGGTTCAAGTCCTGTGAACCTGCCTTCTGTGAGGTTCCAATCTACGAAGTCTTCCATGTGGTTTATGTAACTTCTTGTAGATTTTCCAACTTAGCCTTATTTTAATTGAGCTTCCTTTCCTTTTTCCCTGTGATCTGAGTTTCTCTAACTGTTTCTGGAATCCTCTTTCCATTTTTATTCTTATCTTCCCCTAGCGTAGTAGCTTCACACAGTTGAGGTTCCCTCAAAGGGTTTGAAGCTAACATTCCTTTTCTTAATACTTCTTGAGTGGGAATACTTATTCCTTGAATAGATAGGTCCTTCAAACCTTCTTGCATTCTTCCAACCTTGGTAGCTAATTCTCTAATTGTCTATCCCTCCTACGTTGTTACTTTTCTCTGTTGTTTCGACTTATCCTCTCATTCTTCTATTAGTTGGTCTATTTTCCTAGCTATGAAATCCCTTAGTTCTTGATTTTTTTTTTCTATAACTTCTTCCTTTGCTTTCCTTCTGATCTGATCCTTCTCAATCCAAGTCTTACTTAACGATAGTGGAAAAGGGGCACTGTCCCCAACAAACTTAATGACTTCGAATTCTTCTTCAGTCGATGTTCCCTGAACAATAATAGGTACATTAGTAACTCTTCCACATAGGGTTATCATCTTACCCTTAAACAAGCCTATCCTTCCCAATGAAGGTACCACAATAGGCTTTCCCAAAATTTTCCAAGTTTCTTCTGTCATAATATTCACTTGTGTTTCTTCATCTAAGACACAGTCTATGCCGGAGTCTTCTATTCTTGCATTTATGCGCTGTTTTACTTTCAGGATCTCTAGTAAACTGACATCTTTGTGAACATCCATTGTTTCTTTCAACTATAATAACATATATGAACTGTCACTGACATTTTATTTATTTATGACTTCCTAACATGCCCTTAATCTCTTGACTTTCTTCATAGTTTTCTTGTCTTATGTTCATCCCTTCAACTTTAGCAATTATCCTTGGACAATCCTCCACCTCATGACCAACAATCTTACAACAAAGACAAATATGACCTGCGCTAGGGCATTCCTTAGCAAGGTGTCCCAGTCTTCTGCAGTTATAACACAAAGTTAATCCTCTTTTTCTTTTAAATGTTCCCCAACCTCTTCTGTACTGCGCACTTCCCTTAGGATCATAGTGCTGGACCTGCAATCTGCAAAGTTTTTTATTAGGCCAAAAAATATTTCTATGCATAGGAATAACATATCTTTCTCCATTTCCATTAGGTTTACTCAAATCAACTCTTTCTTTCAACTGCACCCTAGCCTTCAGACTAGGACATAATCTATTAAACATATTAGGTTCATGCTTTCAAAACACACAAATTCACTTATCTTTCTCTTGACAAAGCACAAAGCTTTACGTCTTTTAGGATCTTACCTCTTTTCTTCAGATCAGATTTATTTCTTAGCACAAAGCTTCGTAAGTCAAGTAGAGTACTACGCACTTCAACAACAAATCTATACACAAAGCTTCTCTTTTTCATTACTTTAGTTCCCAACAATCACAGCTTTAGGTCCCGACAACGAAACCATTTGTTGGCACATGGGCAGACCCAAGGTTCAACGCTTAACAATGCACCAAAAAAACCTCGACTACTGTCCCTTTAGGCAATACCTATGAAGCAGGTTAAGTCTCACCCGAGGTAGAAGCAGGGGAGGTTACAAGACGTAGGTTGTTAAGCCCTAATATTGGCTCATTAACCCTTAATTGGGGCATATTAGATTAGTAATGTTATTTTATTTATGTCGTCTTGATCATTAACCCTTAATTGGGGCATATTAGATTAGTAATGTTATTTTATTTATGTCAGCTTTAGGCCATTAGTTGTAATTGGCATATTAGATTAGTAATGTTATTTCATTTAAGTCAGCTTTGTGGCCATTAGTTGTAATTATACCCCCTCTAGTCTCCTATATACCAAGGACATTTTCATTTTAAACTCACCCCTGTACTTGAACATTTTAAGTGGGGTAAAAGGAGGTTTCCTCATAGAGGCTTATTATCCTGAAATTATCTCTTTTCAAGGCCATACTTTCCCTATTTTTCTATGCTATATTGATGTTTGGTTCTTACCATGGTATTAGAGCTCAAGGTCTTGGGGTTTGGCCGCTATATCCGAGACATCGCGGAATTTTCACTATAACTTGTTTTCTAAAATGTTTCAAAAGGAACGCCTTGGAGGACATTTAGTATAATGGACGAAGGTATGTTGGGTTCAAAATTCAGCTCCCTAGGCCTTATAATTTCAGGAGATATAGGCTGTACAAGATAGGGTTCCGAATCATCCTAAAATGTGAGTCATTATGGAATTTTCAGCTATAAAATTTTTCTCAGAAGGTTTCGCAATTCCTTGAAATTTGGAGGAAATTTACAGAAATTAGTAAGGCATCTGTGGTAAAAATTTCTCAGCTTCTGTGTCATCATAAATTTGTAGATACACCTTTAAGATAGGTATCTGACTAGTCCCATTGACTAGTCTCAAGAAGGTGTCTCCAAGTATAACAATCATAACGTCTTGCTAGAGTATCCAAATTGAGTGGGACTGGTTTCATTGGATCGCGGACACAGTAGTAGTTTGGGTGCCAGTTTTAGAATTTTATATGAATTATTTTGTGCAGGGCATGCTATAAGCAAGAGATCTCCTGAAAGGCCAAAAATCACAAGTTGTGAGGAAGTTACCAGAAATCTAATTCTTAAGTACATACAATTTTGATCAATTCTGGCATTGCAGAAGAACATATACTTAGAACTAATTAAAATAAATTTTCATACCTAGAAGGGCTGAAACTTGGTAGATAGAACAAAATAAATATTGTCTAGCAGAACCACCAAAAATCAAGATTCAAAAGTGATACTTTGGCCAACATACACCGAAAAGGGACCTTCTACACCAACAAGCCTTAAAAACTTCCACTAGACTCTTATGAAGGTGAAGAAATGAGTAGGGATATAAAACCGAACCAAAAAGAAGATGGATTCAATGGAAGCTAAGATAGATGGTTTAAAAGCAGATCATGGAAGTATTAAAAATTTCAGAATGTAGAAGCATAATTTAAAGGAAACAACCTGGGCGTGAAATCATGATGAGGACACAAGGAAGGTGAATCAAGAATGGAGAAACTCCAACTTTGGTTTGAAGACCAACCAATGCTCCTAAGATTGATAAGGAGGAAGTTTGATGGCAAGAACTAACCACATGGATACTTCAGATGGAGAAATTATTTGACTCATAATGTGCCACATACACAAAAGGTATCAATTGCTTATTTATATTTAGAACCTAATCAATTTGTATGTGGTATCATGGCTTTGTTCTCTAAATCACTGCCACTTCAATTTTCGGAAGAAATGATAGCACACTATGAGGGATACAAGCAATACCTCTTTATCCAATTGATAAATCTCAAGCAAAGGGTTCGGCCACTTGTTAACATTGAGAACTTCCAAAGATTGAATATAAAGGTAAACTCCCGATATTCCGATGAGCACTTGATTGATGTATTCATAGGAACTTTTAAAGGATAACATTCAACATGAGGTTCACTTTTGGGTGGGAACCCAAATCATTGAGAATGCATTAAGGTGGCAAGAAATGTTGAAAGTAAAAATATGGCTATGGCTACTAGAAGACCAATCCTAACATCTATAGAGAGAACAATGCTCCTTCTCTAAACACCTAAACCTACAAGGTTGACACCTAAACAATTGGAGGAAAGAAAGAAAAGTTTATGATTTGAATGTGACAACAAGTACAATAAGGGACATAAGTGTATGAAGAAATTATCTTGCCATAGATTGTGAAGAGGAAGAAGAACAAGAACAAGAACCATCTCAAGATGAAAACATAGAAGTACCTCATCTCAAGAGTTGACTCCCACGACATCGTAATGCATTGTCTCAGAATTAGCACTCCTCAAACCCCTCAAGACTAAGGATACATCAAAAAAATAAAAGGTAATAGGTCCTAATTGATTCTCGAAGTAACTCATAATTTCATTCACTATAAATTAGCCAAAAGATCTCAATTGCTTTGTATATCCAAATATGAGTCAAGTAATGATTGCAGATGGAGGAACTATCAATTTCTCGTGAAAATGCAATAAGATCAATCTTACTATTGGGGGGAATGAATATTCCAATGATTGCTATACCCATGGTGGTGTAGATTTTGTACTAGGAATCCAATGGTTACAATCATTAGGAACAATGGATTTTAATTTTTCAAGAACTTTTCATGAAATTTTCATTGGAAGGAAAATAAATTGAGTTAAGAGGTATCATAGGAAACCCGGTGGCAGGATAAGCTCTAATTTGGCAATGAAAAAATTATTGAAAAAGGGGCATCATATGCTATTGCACAACTATGCTCACTTTTAGGATGTTCAAACATTTATGCCATCTATTCCTCAAGATCTCCAAAGGATCATTGATAAATCATTCCAGTATTTGAAGATATTCCCAAAGGCTTCCACCCACTCAAAATCATTACCATGAAATTCACCTAATTCATGAAAGTGTTCCTCCTAACATATATTACATACAGATAATTCTTACCTTAAGAGTGAAATTGAGCTGATGGTTGAATAAGATCGTTAGAGGTTGGCATTATTAGACCTAGCCAAAGTTCTCTTACTCACCGCTGGTAATGGTATTCAAGAAAGATAGCTCATGGAGTATGTGTCCATATTATAGAGAGCTAAACAAGATCACTATTAAAGATAAGTTTCCCATCTCGGCCATTGATGAATTGTTAGATGAACTACATGGAGCAATCTTATTTCACAAAAATTGGATCTCCATTCAGGGTATCTGTATGGAGATCCAATTTTGTGAATGAAGGAAGAAGATATCCCAAAAATAGCATTCCGAACTCAAGGAAGGCCATTATGAATTTTTGTCATGCCTTTTGGCCTTACAAATGCACCTTCCACATTCCAAGCTGGGTTGGGATGAATCGACAAGCCCTTCCTTCAAAAATTTGTGCTAGTATTTTGATGATATACTAATCTATAGCAAGTCTTGGGAGGATCATCTACGACATGTTGACAAGGTGCCAAGCAACTACTAAAGGAGCAACAACTATGCCAAACCATCCAAATTTCTTTGAGTAAAGGAGGTAGATTATTTGGGTCAGTACATCTCATGAATGTGTCAAGGTAGACCCTAACGGTGATTATGCCATGATGGACCCGGGCTCGCATTCCCAAAAACATTAAAGAATCTTAGAGGATTTTGGTTTGACAGGTTACTACAACAAAGTTTGTTCGTACTATGGAAGAATAGAAAGACCTTTAACAACACTAACTAAGAAGGATGCATTTTCATGGACTCCAGAGGTAACTAAAGCTTTTGAACAACTTAAAAGAGGTGACGTGTAAAGATCATGTCTTGACCACCCCAGACTTCACAAAAATATTTATTGTGGAATGTGATGCCTCGAGAAATGGAATTATGTCATTCCTAATGCAAGAAGGAAGGCCCCCAGTTTTGAAAAGTCGACATCACCAAGGGGAAAGGACTTACACAAACCCATTTATGAGAAAGAAATGATGGCAATACTACATGCATTGAAGAATGGCTGCCCTACCTAATAGGTAGGCACTTCAAGGTCGTTTCAGATCATGATAGTCTTAATAATTCTTGGAACAAAATATTTCTAAGAACAACAAAAATGGTAACCAAGATATTGGTTATGATTTTGAAATCGCTCATAAAAGGGAATAAAAATATTGTGGCAGCATGCACCTCAAGAAAGGATGAAGATGTTGAGGCCTTTCTCTCAGAGCATCTCACTCATCCAACCCGATTGGATAATAATAGAAGCAAGGGATGAATGGAAGAAGTCTGATGCAAAAGTGTGGACTCTCATCGAAAGGTTGTAGCAGGATTCTAGTGCATCGATACATTTACATGGAAAAATGATTCACCATGGTGCAAAGATCGTGCTTATATTTATGTAAGAACTCCCAACTCAAACAAAAAGGTACCATTGGAATTGCACACCTCCAAGAGGGAGGGCACTCGAGATTTTGAAAACCCACTATAGAGTCAAGAAGGATTTTTTGGGATGGTCTTTAAAACCCCGATGTTCAAAGGTTTGTGTGGCGTATCGGTTTGCCAACAAAAATGAATGTGGTGGAACAATTAAGACCCCAGGTCTTTACAACCATTATCCATCCCAAGTCAGCTAGAGAGGTTTCCATGGATTTCATCATGGTTACCAAAGTCTGAAGGAAAGAGGTCATCATGGTGATTGTTGATAGATTCCGACTGGGTGCATGTACACTTTTTGTGCACCTCTCTCTCTTCCCTTCAAAGCTAGTACACTTCCCACCACATTCATGGAGACACTAAAAGCCACATGGCAGCCCAGATTATTGTAAGTGATAGAGATCCCATCTTCAATCGGACATTTTGGCCTAAATTGGCTTTGTTTGGTACCACTACCTATAGCTCATCCTATCATCTCAATCATGGACAACCGAGATAGTGAACAAATGTATGGAAGGATAACTTTCGTTGTTTTGTCTCTGAGTAAACAAACACAAATGGTTCAAAATGGATACCCTTTGGCGTATCGGTGGTATAACACTCTTTCATAATCGCAACAAAAATGCATGCCTAATATAATTCTTACGGATACCCACCCTCCTTCCAGCCACTTCTTTTATAAAAAATCTAAGGTTCAAGCAAGAAGATCACATCGAATCAACAACAAGTTCTCCAAATCTTAAAGGGACAACCCACCATGGCACACAATCACATGAAACAACAAGAGATCAACATCGTGAGTGAAAGAAGTTTTGAAGTAGGGGATTGGGTATTTTAAGACTACAACCATACAAACAGATGTCCCTCAAGTAAAGCCAAGAAGGATAATAAATTATCACCAAAGTATTATGGTCCTTATATGTATTGCAAAGGATTGGTACTATGGCATACAATTGATATTCCACCGTGATCTCAATGAAAGTACACCTAGCTTCCATAAGTGTTTCATGCTTAAGAAGGTTATAGGCTTAAGATCCCGTCCATTGCTTAACTTGGATGAGGAAGGAAAAACTACTAAGTTCAAGCCATCACTCCACACAAGAATTCGCTAGAATAAATCCATTTCAGAGTATCTCATTAAATGGAGGAAAACCAAATGACTGAAGATTCCAATTCTTAGAAGATAAAGTTTCTTTATACGTACATCCAGAAGTTACCTGCTGCAAACACCTTGTCTCAAGGGAGGGCATGTTATCTCTTAATATTGGCTCATTAACCCTTAATTGGGGCATAATATATTTAGTAATGTTATTTCATTTTATGTCGGTTTGCTCATTAACCCCTAATTAAAGTATTAGACAGCATGTTATTTTTATTTATGTTTCCATTTTAGGCCATTATTGTATCCCCTAGTTTCCTATATATACCAAGGGAGACATTTTCATTTTGAATCATCTTGTACTTGAACATTTAAGTGGGTAAAAGGAGGTTGCCCTCTAGAAGAGGCTTATTATCTGGAATTATCTCTTTTCAAGGCATTAAGTACTTACTCCGAGGTTTTTGCCATGCTATATTGATGATTTGGTTCTTAACATAGGGTGCTTGTGTCCAGATGGGACATAGATTGTTATAATAACACTTCAGTTACACATTATTTTAATGCTTAGGAAGTGGCATATATTAGTTCATTAACCTTATTAACATCATAGAACATACACAGAGATAGATCGACATAGTAACAACAAAGATTATGCACCTTAAACACTTAGGACTTAGCACTGTGAATCAAATCCATCATTTTAACATAAGAAAATCATTAAAGAAACAAACACATGTCCATTACATATCTAATATAATCACTAAGAAAAAACATAACAGAGATAACATTGCACAAAAAAAAACCATAAGACACTGTGATATACGTGGGTTCCGTCCCTGGGTAATGGCCCACCAATCACTTCTCACTTTTATTATTTTGTAATCTCTCTTATATCTGCCATACTCTGTGCATTAAGCCGTTTAGTCGAAGCTCCGCCTAGATGTGATATTCCGTAATCGAGCCCCGATCCTCCTTCCAAAACTTTAATAAGGCATCAGTGCCAACTCTCATCGAAAAACCCACTACACATACATTCCTTTGTATCAAAGCAACTCAACTATTTTCACTTAGCTCACTTGCTCTTCTACAATAAATTCCTCATTTATTTATATTTTACAAACCCTCACAATAAGTCTACCATGAAAACCTATGGGTTGACATCCCATAAACCTGTTATAAAATCCCTAGAGGACCCCTTACTGGGTCCACATATCCCTAAAATATGGGTGAGATCCATATCTCATCTCCCATATTCCATCTTCAATCTCATCATGTCGAAGTCCAACAAGCAATAAATCAATTCAATGTTTCCCAAAAATTGGTCGAGGGGCCAACATGTATATTTTCATATTTCTATTTAATTTCAAACTCTTGAGTATAATGTACATTTTTGGACTATTATATATTTACTCTAAGATATGGATTCAAATTCTAATATTTAATGTATGATTTTATTATCAAGTTTTTTTATTTGGTGTACTTTAAGTGACATGCGCCCCTTCTACCGATGAGTTAAAATGTGAATGATTTTGTCTAATGATTCTATTAATGTGGATACTAGCACATAAATATGTTTTCTCTATTATTCCTGGCCACCCCCACCCCCTGCTACAATATGGGGGAAATAATAGAGAAACATATGGCGGTAATAATAGAAAACATAAATATGTTTTCTATTATTCCCCCACCCCCACCTCCTGAAAGAAAAATATTTATTGTTGTAAGTTCTATTGATTGTTAGTATGCTTGAAGATAGTGGATTTGTTGTTTTGTTAAAAAGTTTGGAATATTTTTTTTTTGAAGAAAAAAGTTGTAATCTCTTTATTTCAAGGTGAAATAATGACACCACTTTTAGCACATGTCAAAGGACACAAAACCAAAAAAGAGCTAAGATTAACTCTAATGACTAGACTAGAGGTTATGCTTATTTATTACTTTTTTGAGAAACATATGAAACTATATGTTTCATACTAGTTTCTTTGCAAGAGAAACCAAAACCTCAAGATGCCTAAATGACCTTTACAATTTGATCATCTATTCTCTAGATAGTCCATAACTAACATATAAATAGTTAAAATACTAAATAAAGTATTATATCCCAAGTAATATATTAGTAACTTTATTATGGACATCAATGATCTCAAACATACCTACTTGAATATTCACTGCCTATTTGGACAAACCATCAACGACTCCATTTAATTCTATATATATGTGAGTGCATGAAACAATAACAAATATAGATAGTTAATCCTTCACCTACTGAATGAGATGCTCCAATCCAATGCTTTGATTCCTAGTATGATCAATTATCCGCTCCTCGTCCCCCTCAATCCATCCCCATCCTTTCCACCATATACAGCCTCAAAACCAAAACCATAGGAGAAATTGAGGTAATGACTCTTTGAATGTGTAAAAATTCCCCATGGCCTCCCTTTGTCAATATGGAGCTCTCCAACCTATCTTGAGGCCTTTTCTATAACTTATTTCTTAGAGCATTGATATGCATATTGAATTCTAAAATATACCTACAAGGGAGTTTTATTCGCATCTTCAAATATCATGGAACTCTTGGTCAACCATAAAGCCAAGCATAAAATCAATAACACAACATTGTGTTCATATGCCCCAACATCCTCCCACCATGATTTTAGGGCCTCTTCCATGGATTTTACTATCCATGACCCAACACCTCCAATCAAAGTTTTACCAACTTCCCAAACCTCTAATGAGAAATGACAACTCACCATCATATCAATCATATATTTTGAGGACACCTACATATGGGGTGCATAGCTAGACTTTGAAAGGGTCGTTTTAATAAGACATACCATGTGATCACTTGATTGCGCAATTCCATCCACATAAACAACCTTTTTTTAAGTGGAGCTCTAATGCACCATACATTGGACCACCACCATTTTTTTATTTTGCACAACCATCAATGAAAATCATTCTATATTCCAGTCTAGCAGTATAACATGCCCCCCTTCCCCGCCTCCAGCCCTCCACAAAGAAGGGTTTTTAGACTAAACCAATAGATCCTCTTCCTCCTCGAGTTTAATAAAGTTGGATGATAACATATGGATGAAATCTTATCACTCCTTAGCATGCACTCCCACCAGGCCGATGCCCCCTCTCATTTTCCATCCACTCCTATAATATTTATCAATATTTCGGAGTTGTGCATTGGAAAAATAAAGGATATTGTTGAGTCTTAAGTAATTAAGCAAGACAATGGGCATCTTAAACACTTTTCTACCACTAGTCCAAGATTGAATCCATTATATATTTTTGAACCATTTCCAACTTTCCATGCAAGCTAGCTTCCAACTAGTGGGAATGTTAGTACCAATGTTTTCTGTACAATGGAGGTATTTTGATATCTCTTCTTAGGGGTTCTAATCCATTTCTCAACTTGGTGCACTTGATATTCTTACCAAGTCAAGTGTAGTTCTCAGTGGAACCCTAGTCTTATTTTAGAAGAGGTGTTATGGTTCACTAAGGCCTAAAATAATGCCTTGTGTATGATTGAATCTGGGAGATTTTATTTTTATTTTTTTATCTTGTCTGATCCATTCCCACACTAATGAAGTCATAAAATGAGTTAAAAAATAAAATCAATAAGTAAAACTCACTGTTGTCATTGAAGATATTTTAGGATTGATGGAGTCCCTATCAACGACACAAATTTGTTAACTCACAAATTTGTAGTAGCAAATCGATGAAATAATTGTAAGCAATTAGCCTATTGTCATTGCTAATTACTTCTTTGTTTCAATTGATGTTTTTCCAATCATAGGGGGGTGTCCCTAGCAATCATACGTTCTCAATAACCTAATAAATTTGCATAAATAACAGGGGTGATCAACACACACACTACTTTTCCTCAAGATACTTGCGAGCAACCAAGGAAAAGGGTAGACTGTTAATCAAGTACGAGATGAGGGGGATTAATTTCATGAACCAATTACAGCTATGAATGAAATAAAGAAAATGAATATGCACCTTAATTGGAGATAAAATTAAAATAAGGGCACTGAGGCCAACCAAACCATTGCACCACCATTAACAATTATTCAACCATGAGATTCAAAGAAACGAAAAATATGACATGATTGAACCCTATTTGTATATTACTCAAAAGATTGTTTTCATCATGATGATGAACATAAGACTCGCTACAACAACTGCAAGGTACATAATGACAACAATGATGATTTGGATCTAGAGGTGGGAAGATGAAGGAATTTGCGCTATGATATTCTCTGAAAGTTCATCTCACACACATATCCATTAGAGTAAATTTGGGTCTAAAATGGGTCTCCTAAGGAAAATATTAAAATAGTAAAAGCACATGCCACATCACATTAAGTATATGTTAGGTCACAGTAAGTCAGAGGTGTTATCAATGAAAGTTAATCTATATTGTCTCATTAATGATAATTGCCAAGTAAGTTGGGTTAATGTAAAGTTAAGAGGTGAAAGTAAAAAATAATAATAAAAAATTTAAATTCTTATACACACAATAAATGACATCATGTCAAAAAATTTATATTATATTTTATTTAGAACCATTCATAATTGATTAAATATACTATTACCTTTTTTCTATACCTACTAATAAATTTATAACTCAAAAAATAAAATTATAATTAAATAATAATATATTTTTAAAAATAATAATACTAATATATACTTTTTACAAAAATTTTGTATAATACATAATTTGTTATTATATAACATAATTGATTAATTATTAGATATTATATATCACATATACAACTTGAGTGGGCTCGATGGTTAACACCATGTGTTTCCTCTTTGGAAGTCACAGGTTCAAATCCGGGGGAGAGTATGTATACCTCTATAGAATTTATAATGTATAATCTACATTATTATTTATTACATATCATATAATATAGTATTATATAAAAGTGGTTAAAATATCTAATTCATTGTTTTATAATAATATTTCATTGTTTAATATAATATTATGTATCATTTAAGAAAACAAATTAACAATAGAAAGTTCTTATTGAAGTGATTCCATTATAATTTGAATTAATATGATATTTATTTTCAAAAGCATTGGAAGTAGTGATAATATAAAATACTCTATATTTAGTATTTCAAGAATATTTATCCTATTTCAAGATGATCTTACCAAAATCTTAATCAAGGTTAGGTTTATCTATAGATGATCTTACCAAAATCTTAATTAAGGTTAGGTTTATATGTAGTTCATTATTCCCAAATACAAATATGACGTACAATCATCTTTGACTTCTATAGTTCCAAATCAATGACTATCTGACCCAATTTCTTGAAATTCTATCGATCTTTGAATTCTAACTCATCAACCATATTTTTTTGCTTAGGCTCATTTAAGACCCAAATTTACTCTAATACTAGGCCACATCTCCTATCCCTTGCATGCATGTTAGATTTCCATGATTTGCTTGTAAAATTTGCTTACAAAGCTTCCTTTTTATTTCAATTAACACTCTGAATTTTCTATACAAGACATACTTTGGGAGGAATGCACAACCTATCTTTATTCAAATGTTCATTTCAATATTAGAACCTCCAAAACTAGAGATCTCCCCAACTAATGATTAACTATGTTGTGAATATGTTGGTGTGCCTCAATACAAGTCTGAACACAGATTATTGTCGTTCATAACACTAGATGGCTGGTAGTTTTGGTGAAGAAGACCTATCCAAATAAGTACATTTTATTAGCTGGTTCCCATGAAGACAAGCAAAGGAAAAACCTTATCTTACATCCATATCCGCTACAAAATATTCATGGAACTCATTCGTATTCCTTAGGAATATTCCTTAATAACTTGTTTGATGTTTGGGCCACAAGGACTCGTTAAGACAACACTTAATTTATCCTTAGTCATCCATACACCAATCATGTAAAATAGGGTCTACAACTGCCAAATATGCAAACAAACATTGCTCTATAGTAGATCTAGCTATAAGTGGGGTAAGAAACCCCATTAAAAAAAATCAAGGCACTTAACTTCTATATATTATCACTATAACATGATTCTGTTCTATAGGAAACTTGTTGAAAATAACTCCTACACCAATCCTTTCTTGAATAGGTTTTTTCTTTATAAGTAAAACTCAATCTGGGTGCTACTTTGTAAGATGATACATTGCTAATACAATGTCAATTCATTGCTAACTGTTGAAATTTTGATGTCATATCATCACTACAGTCAACATGCTAGTTTATGAGGAAAATCATTGCTTGAAAGCAAATCCTGATCAGAGTTCCACTATTATTACCCTCGAACAAAAGTCACATGCATCCTAAGGAATAAGGGAAAATTGTATCATGATA